>WBNH01012499.1:647432-704690 GCA_013401255.1 Urocolius indicus
GGGGGGCGATGGCGGCGCTCGGCTCCGCTCAGGCGCCCTGCCGGGGCGTCCCGGGGCCGGCGCCGCCTCCGCCGCCTCCGCCGGGAGCGTGGCCCCGCGGAGCGCGCAGCAGCCGCAGCCCGGGCAGGGTGGCTCCTCCAAGGCGAGGAAGAGGCTGCGAGCGAAACCTCTGGTCGTGGAGAGGTCCAGAGGCTCGGAGATCTTGTTCGGGATCGCGCCGTGCTCCCTGGCCCTGTCTCAGTCGCGAAGGGACCTGTTCAGGTTGTTCCTCAAGCAGAGCGGCGGCTCTCGGCAGCTGGGCGCCAGTGAGCTTGTCCTTCAGGCCACGGCCCGCGGAGTCCCCGTGCACCACGTCCAAAGGAGAGAGCTGGATGCTCTCTGCCAGGGCCGGGTCCACCAAGGAGTTTGTTTGGAGGCCGCTCCTCTCCCTTTCAAGAGCTTGGAGGAAGCCGAAAAGCCCGATCTGGGAGATGAAGAGAATCCAAAGCGGCAGCTGATCTGGCTGGTGTTGGAGCACATCCAGGATCCCATGAACCTGGGGGCAGTGCTGCGCTCCGCGTACTTCTTAGGAGTGGACAGGGTGGTGACCAGCCAGAGGAACAGGTAGGGGCTTGGCCGTCTGCTCCTTCTGCTTTTCTTAATCTCTCCCTGCCGGCTCCCAAAGAGTTTTCTAGCCTGCGTTGCTCAACAGCTTCTACAGAGGGCTTCCTAGGGCCGAGCTCTCAGCTGAATCTGCTTTGTGCAGCTTTGCGTTGCACTCTGCAGGGGAGCTGTGGGAAGTGCTGTTCCAGGCTGGTGAGGAACTTCCCCGTGTACTCTTTGTTTTAACCCATTTTGTGTTTCCATTGTCCATCTGTGCACAGAACTGCTGTAGCCTGTTTCCTGGGTTCATTTCTGAGCTTTCCTGTTCTCCATAGGAAAATATAACTATATAATGAGCAACATCTTCAGCAGACTAGTTAAAAACGGGTTGCAGAAACAAGAGAAGGAGGAAACTCTCCTGGATTTTTTTTTTTTTTCCTCTTTTGTGATACTTTTCATTTCTCCTTGTAGCTGCCCCTTGACTCCAACAGTGAGCAAAGCCAGCTCTGGAGCTATGGAAGTCTTGGATGTCTACAGCACAGATGATCTCCAGAGCTTTTTAAAGGTAGAATCATCTATGGGTTTTATTTCCCTTCTTTCCTTTCAAGAAACCTCAAACTTTGCATGTGTTGAATAGAGGAGGTACACAGGAAAAGAATTCAGTTCCTTGCAGTGTCCTGTGCTCCTGCTCTGCATTCTTGTTTGCTGCCAGTGGTCTGTGCTGTGGGACCACCTCTGAGGGGCATGCACCCCCAGTTCCATTCCACCGAGTGGGATGACAGATCTGAGAAGTGGATTTTCTACTGGAGGACAGACACGGCATTATCCTGCTCTCTCCCGCACTTGAGCTGTGAGCTCGGTAGAACGGGATCTGTCTCCCTTTCTGGCTGCTGCCTGCAGCAAGTCTTGGAGCAGCATCCCAGGGCCCAGGCACACGATGGCAGCATTGGGCAGCCTTTGGAGCGGGAAAGAGGAGAAACCAGGGCTGGTGTGAGCTGCTGGCAAGTCTTTTGATGCTGTACCTGTGTAGTGAGGTGTGATAGGGACCTTTGCAGAATGTGCTGCAAAAGGAAAGGGAACACAGGTGGGAAAACAGGATTTAAACTGAAACAAACACAGGGATGTTGTTTTAAATTGGCAGTGTCCATCCCCATGTGAGTGCCCTGGCTACTCCTGGAGATCTCCTGTGTCCTGGCTGAATATTGTGTGTACCGGGAGCAAGGAGCTGCAGGCTCTCATTTGCCCTGCCTTGTTCCTGTGGGATCCCCCAGAGCTGGGGGAGCAGTGAGGTTGGAGGGTTCAGCACAGAGTGGGAGGGCAGAGGCTGCAGAGCCTGAGGGGGATGAAGACACTAGGTCTGTACTCCTGGGATGGCTGCCTGCTGTGTCCTGTTGAGGAAGAGCTCATAGCCTGGCCTGGCTGTGAGGCCAGGCAGAGATAAGCCTGGACTCTTCCTTCTTGGTGTTAGAAAACCCCTTGTCCAGCTGCACAGTAGGTCTGTGGCAGGTGGAGCCCTAGGTGATAGTGCAATGAAAGATACAGAAAATACCTTGCTGTTTAATTGAAACAGCTGGAAGAATCCCTTTGTTACTGGAAAGCTTGAATTAGTAACATTTTGAGGCATTGCAGCAGTTGATTTAATTGGGCCCTGATTCACTGGCCTAACCCTGGGCATTGCCTGGCTGGTGTAAGTTTGGTATAACACCAGGTAATAAGTGCCAGTTTTAGAGGAAATGAAGCTGGCAAGAAGCAGCAGCTCTTTTATTGTTCAAGTGGATTTCTAACACAAATGCTTAAGGCTCTTTTTCCTAGGGTATAGGAGGGAAGGCTGGCTCTCTGCTTATGGAGGCACTGAGTGTTGAGGGCCCTGCCTTTTATGTGAGCTGCTTTTTGGCATCCAAGTTTGAAGACGTGTGCTTGTGTTGGAAAACGTTCCTGTGGGCTTCTGATGGCTGAGCCTGCACTTGAGAACTTCCATTGCAATGCCCTGTGGATTAGCCTTATGCTAATTCATTTAACACTAGTCTTTTTGTAGGCTTTCCTGGCAAAAACCTTCCTAGAACTGTTGTATGGGCATAAAAAAAAACCCACAACCTTTTCAGTTGCTGAACTGGAATAAATGCCAGAAAGAAAATTACTTTTATTTCTCTTTTTGAACTTTTCTCTGAAATCAAGGGATTTGTGCTGGCACTGAGACGACTTTGGTAGTAAAAGTTCAAAGGATGCCAAAAAAGCCCTAGAAAAGCCAGTCAACATTCCTGAACACATGAAAAAGAAGCGTGTTTGTACACAGGACTTACTTTTTTTTCTTGAGCAATAAGCGAATCTGAAGCATTTGTTTCCTTTTTCTTTCTAGGCTAAAACTGCAGAAGGCTGGGAAGTGGTGGGGACTGTCAGCAAGCCTCAGGAAGTGGAAGATGTTCCTGTCATCAGCTGCTCGGAATTTCAGTGGGATAAACCTGTTGTTATAGTCATAGGTATTGGGATTGTTAGAGCTTTGGGCATGGTGGAAGGGCTTGTGTGAGAAATGGTGATGTTTCACCCCAAAGCTGGTTTGCAGGTCTGCTACATTTCACCACTCTTTGGTCTGGAAAAGAAAAGCTGAGCAGGGAGAGCTAGAGTGATCTGTCTGCAAATGAAATAGGGACCCAGAAGAAGAGTGGGAACTGAAGTGCCTCCTAGTAGGAACTGCAAGAACAAACCAGTTTGTGTAGATGAAGAGGGGGTTTAGTAGGGTCTAAATGGCAGGTGTGGGTCAGTGTAGCCACCGAGTGTTGTTTTGTATCGTGTTCTGTGTTGCCTTTGATCTCCCTGGGCCTGGATTGTCTGTGTTGGGGAACCACAAACCCAGGTGAGAGACTCAGGAGATCCATGTTTGCTCTGGCTGTGCTGAGACTGTGATGTGAGCTGTGCTGTGGCTTTGCTCTGTCATAGTTCCCCTTAAAAAAGCAGGACTGTATCTTTGCTCAGGACTGGAAAGAAGCACGAGGAGCTATTCCTGGGGCTGTTCACAGCTTTGAACACAGAGTTGGGCTGGTTGGACCCAGTCAGGAGAAGGCAGAAGCTGTTGGCAGGTGTAACCTCCTTCCTGCCAGACCTCTGCACCGTGCAAGCAGTGATGCTGCTTTCCTGAGCACCTGAACTGGATGATTCCTACAGGGCTCTCTGCTTCTGTCCCCTCTTTGGTGCAGGGGATACTTGCAAAGGATGCTGTCTTTCATAAGGCTATGCAGCCTCCTGGAAGGTCAAGAGAAGGGGAGTAACAGCCTCGTGGCTGCTAGAGAAAGAGATTCACCCAGGAATGCTGTTCTAGGCACTCTTTGTGTGGCCATGCTTTGGCTCCTCCACTTTGTGTCACCTGGCACAAGAGCTGGTTTGACCTTTTACACTTGGAACTAGCGTCATGCTGGCGATGAGCTGTCGAGGGGCTGTAATCCTGCCCCGTGCTGTGGTTGTCTTGGCACAGAAGACATTCCTTTAATTAACGTGTTTATTGAACTCCTAGAAATACTGACTAGACAACACTGCAAATCTGGCATCTCTACAAGATGTGTGGAGCTACGTTATAAAAGGAGGAGGGAGGCTGGCAGTGCTGCTGATGGACCACAGAGAAATGCATCCCAGAAACATGACAACACCGAGAGAAAGGAAGGGGGTGAAAGTAGCAGCAGTGTCGTTACCTTGAGTTATGAGAGATTTCTCCAGGAAAAAAAGCCCAAATATCCTTTTGTCAAGGGAGATTGGAGGCTGATTGGTAGATGCATGAGGAGAGCTCCAGGACCTTGCAGCAATAATGATTTCAACTCTCTGCTGAGCACTAACTCTTCACTGAAAAGAAAATTGAACATTACAGTCATCTGATGCTGAGGTTGTTTGAAGAAACATCCTAGATCTGAATATGTAGCCTACCTGCAGCTGCAGGGAAGCAGCAGAGATAATTTAGCATGGCAGTGAGCTTCCCAGCATTGCACAGATTGTCTTGTAGATTAAACATTTGTAGACTGGAATTCAGCCTCCTGGCAGAGAGGGATTTGGACACTCCAGCTTGTTGTCTGCTCTGGAATCAGTGCTGAAGGTGACAGACAGGCTGCCCAAATGAGAGGGAGCCCGTGTAAACAGGAGCAGATGGGGAGCACTTAGATCTCTGAGCAAGAAAAGTTTCTGGGTAATTTGTTCTTCTTACACTGCTGGGTTGAAGACTGTTTGTGGAGTTGGTGCTTTTAACAAGATGCTCATTTTGCCTGTTTCTCTGAACTGCCACTGCCTGCTGCTGCCTGGATTTGAACGTCCTGCACTGGGAACTGCTCATGTTAGAGTGGTGTTAATTGTAAACGGGGCAGGAAACCCAGGTTCTCATTTCAGCCAGGTCCTACCTCTGGTCTCTGAGGCTTGTCAGTGAGGACTAATGCCAAAGATCTGAAGTAGGAAGTATTCTGTTCACTGGTATAAAGTAGGTTTTAATCTGATTCAGTCAATACTCCCTCCCTCGTGTCACACTCTGCAAGTCTTTTTGCCCTGAATTTACGATTCCTAATTATTTTAAGCTGCCAGAGCCATAAAAAGCTTTGTAAAAGCTGGAAACAAAATTGCTGCCTTTATTAGAAATCGTAAGACCCTTATCAGGGAGAGGAGAGGAGTGTTCCTGAAGCTGGCACAGCTCTGGCAATAGCAGCTGTCCCAGTTGGAGAGTCCCACGAGCCGTTTGAGAGGCTCAGGAGACAAACGTGCCTGTAAGTTGTGAAACTTCTGTGTTGAATCAGTTAAAAGTATGATTTAATATATATATATTTGGTTGGGGTTTTTTTTGTCTTGAAGCATCCCTAGAGAGCCACAGGCTGGTGATGAAGAGGCAGAAAAGAGCTGAGGGATGCCTGGCTCTGATTCCTTGTGTCACCCAGGCTTCCCCTGTGACTTTGGATAACTCACTCAGATCTTGTCTGCTCTGCTGGCTTAAAGGAAGGGAGAGGAAAATAGTGGTTAGGATGGGATTTGGGTTTTCTGAACGTTCACTTGCCTCAGCCACAGGATGCTTTTGCCAGTGTGGCTGATTTCATGGTGGAAGGTGATGGATGGTGCTACCCAAAGCATTCTTTTGCTTGCACAAAATGTGTCTTGCCCGTTAGATAGGCCAGGGGAGGAATTTTGTGGTGACTCAATTGAGCAAGGAGCTCATTTGCCTTCTGGAAGAACTTGTCCCCAGTGGCATTAGCAGTGCCTAAAGCATCTGACTGTGCTGTTAAAACTTGAAATGATTGTGTTCATGTAGGTGAGCTGAGTGAGGCCTTGGTGAGAGCTCTGGTGACACAGGCAGAGGCAGCGTGTGCTCCGCAAGTCCTGTCCCAGAACGAGTCTGGGCTCCAGCTGGGGATGGGGGATGGCTGCTGAGGGGCCCTGCTTGGCTTCCAGCATGCTGAGCCCGTTTAATCAGAGGGTGAGCACGTCTTTGGAATGAGCTGGGTATTCTTGCAGCCGTGTAGCTGTCTGGCAGCTCTAAATAATGAATGTGGAGGAATTCTTTGGGGAGCCAAGCGGGCTGGGAGGTCTGTGGTCTTCTGCATTTTCACTTGTCTGCGCACAGGATTGTTTAAAGCCTCTCCCTTTCCATTTCCCTTTGTGACAGTGTGAGTCAAACAACTACTAATGACCTGGGATAGATTTCAACTCTGTTTCACCAGTGTATCAGCCCAAACATATCAGGGCTGTTGGATGGTTTAACAACTAATCAATTGAAGCCTCTGGTTAAACTGTCTGCATTCACAACTTGCACCCAGCTGGTGGTACCGTGTGCTGAAAAGGCTGAACCCGTCACTGTCAATAGGGGTGTTGGATTTGTTGGATCAGATCAGGCCTGTGGCCTGGAGAACAGATCTGGAGAGGCTGGAGCAGGCCGGGAGGGGGAGGCAGACCAGGTGCCACTCTCACCTCTTGGCCTCTGCGGCATGGAAGCTGGTGAGGTTGCTGGTGACCTTAGGGGCAGGGTGTCCTTGTGACAGGGCATTGGCAAGAGCTGCGCCTGGGAGAGGAAAAGAGTTCTTGGCAGTGTCTGTGAGCTGACTGGTGTGTTTGTTCTGCAGGTAGTGAAGGTGATGGGCTTTCCCTGGAGACACAGCTGCTGTGCCATCGGATGTTGGCCATACCCCCTGGCAGAGCCCTGCACCCCGGCATCGAGTCGCTGAACGTCTCTGTTGCTACTGGTAAAAAACAGCTCTGAGCACAAAAGCATCACAGCCCCAGTTTCTGTCTTGAGAAGTCAAGCAAACTTGCAGAACAATTTTTCTTGGGGTTTAAAAAAAGTACTTTTTAAAAACTAACCTGTTTTTACTTCCCCACAGGTATTCTCCTGCACTCCATCTGCAGCCAGAGGCTGAAGCACAGGGACTGAACGCTGCTTTATTTGGTGGGGGAGCTGCTCAGTGTTCCTTGGCTGTGCTCTGCTGCTCTGGGTATGGAAATGCTCTTTCCAGCATCTTCACCGTCGCTGCAAGTTACAGGGAGAGCCCTGGTGACCTGAGCTGCATCTTGGCTGACACACAATGCCACCAGAACCCTGGTTTAAGGCTCAAGTCAGACAGCCACATGTGCTGGGTGGCTGTAAGGAGAGGAGGGAGACAGAGCTGGAGTCTAAAAGCAGACACTCAAATCCTTCAGTTCTTGCAGTGAAATGCCTGGTGATGGCTGCGAGGGGAGAGTTTGGGCTGTAGGTAAGAGCAACCATGCCTGAGCCCACCACCCCCTCAGCAGCCAGGTCTGACTGGGGACTGCTCAGTACCAAACTGTTCATGATGAGGTGGTTTCTGTGTTCCATGTTGCTGCTTGAATCTCTGAAAACACCTCATGTTGCATCTGGTTGCCAGCCAGGTCTGCGGCCCTGCTGAAGGATGGACAGGAGCTGTTAGAAAACAGCTGTATGTGGAGAAAAGCACAGCCCACTGCAATAAAGCCTCTGTGAAACCTGGCTGTGGGCTCAGATCAATCCTTTGTGTCTCATAGATAAACCCAGAGTGCATTGAGTGAGACAGGACACTTCCTTCAGGTGGGAAGGGCAATCAGGAGCCTGTTCTCTTCTTCCAGAGAAGTTTCCTTTCCGTGCTGAGCCTGATCCTGTGGGTTGCCCCAGCACCACCATCCTGCTGATGGCATGGGGTGAGGGTGGCTTCATTTGCAGATATCCTGGCTGAAAGCCTGGCTAAATTATTGAGAACTAAATGAATGCTATCACTTAGCACCTTAATTATTTTATTTAGCTACTGTGGCCCTTTGCACAGGATTCCTCATTAACACTTAATTTACAGTGCCCTTTAGGGATAATTTCAAACAATTCAGCTTAGTCTGCCCCATCCCCCCCATTCCAAATGAACAAGTAAATCACTCAGAGTGACTAATTAGGACTTTTCTTTGAGCTAAATGAAGTCTGTAAACCAGTCTGTGGAGGTTTTTCAGATGGATCCCTGGAGGGCCTGGCCTGTGGGTGCTGTGGTGGGGGCTACAGGGCTGGGGATGCCCCAGGCTGGGAGAGATCCACACATGGAGCTCCTAAGAGGTGGTGAAAGTTGTGATGGAGAAGGTACCTCGTGCCAGTGGCACATACCCTGAGCTGTGTCTGCCCCTTGGACAAAACCCAATCCCTTCTGGAACCCCTGTGGCACAGGGAGGGCTCCTTGCCTGAGGCTGATGGTGATCTAACTGCTCACCCAGGGACAGCTCCTGCATTTGGTGTTCTGAATGTGTTCTGGGTTGAGGGAGGTTTTGTATTAATGCAGAGAAGAGGAGGCTGTGGGCAGCTGGGGGTGTCCCAGCAGAGGGGGCCCATGGCTCAGATTTGCTCATTTTTCAGAGGAAAGATTCAGCACTTGGGGCTAACAGAATCCTTCCTTTCCAGCACATGGATGAGGATAAAGTTGTTTATTCTTGCTCTATGGGTAAGGATATATTCCTGATTCATAGGAACTGGAGTTCTTCCTTCTTCTTTAGATCCATTTGAGCAGTGCTTCACTGCAGGAGGCACTTCAGTGTGCTGGAGGAGGCTGGGTGTGCTCAGCCTGTGCTCAGCCATGCCAGCTCACTCCCTCTGATGAGGAGGCAGGTGAGTAACAATGAAGCAGCTGCTTTACTTCTGGAAGGCTCCCAAAAAAGCTTAGAAACAGCTCCCTAGCAGCTTTGTACGCTCTGTGCCTGCAGGAGCTCTGCTGATGAGGCGAGTGAGGGGACTGAGGCTCCTTCAGGCCTGCAGCCATCGCCATGCAGCCTGTCTCCACAGAGCACCCTGACCTGGCACTGGAGTGGCAAACAAGGCTTACTGGGAGTTGCAGGAGGCTTGAATTTTGAGAGACAGGAATCTTGAATGTGTAAGGGGGGCTGCAGCTCAGACTTTTTCTGCCAGAGAGCTGCAATAAAGGCTTTTGGGAGTGCAAAGAACACCACTTCAGGCAGCTCTGCTGTTTGCATCAGCCTATTTTCTCCATGGTAAGTCTTGGCCCTGCTTTGTTTCACTGGGATGCCCCTCTGCCAGCATTTAGATCTGTCTGCCAATACTTTCTTTCTTTCTTACTTTCTTTCTTTGGATCTGTCAATACTTTCTTTCTCCTTGAGGCCCAGCTCCATCCTGCTCTAGGCTGAGACCCGTGAGGAGCACAGGGACCTCTGCATGCTCACACCTTTTTAGAGAGAGCTTTGTGCTGTGTGATTTGCCCTGTATCTCATAAATGCAATCCATTAATTGGATCATTGCCTGTTTCTCCAGTTAATTTCCTGGATATTTTTAAATGTTAAAATGTAGTTTTTATAGTCTTTAATTATTTTTAGCCTTAAGCTCAGCTGCAATCGTCCCTGTAATGTAACTGTAAAAACCTCCTGGCTTTATTTCATAAAGGAGGACATGAATTGTAATTTTTTTGTGTACATCAGCAAGATCAAAACATGCCTCCTGATTACTGCTGTTTGTACATACGGTCTCTTTGATATTTAGATATGAGTAAAGTGTGTGTGTGTTTAATTTGAAAGTCAATTCTTCCCTCCCTGCTGCTTGGCTTGGATTCCTTTCAGAGGCTTATTTACCAAATTGATTTTAAAATTTAGTAATTGCCCTTCCAAAATGATTTCTCAATAATCAAAGTGTCTCTGAGCACAGTGGCAAAATATTTGTCCTCCTTGTTCAGAAGATGTGCTCTGTGCTGTGGCTCCTTTTATCGTCACACGAGGGCAAACACAGATCTTCTCATCCCCCCACGTCAGCTCCTGGGAGCAGTGGCTGTGGGAACACTCAGCTCCTGGGAGCAGTGACACTCAGCTCCTGCCCCAGATTCTGCTTTTGTGCTCAGATTATCAACACCACTGAAAGAAAAAATAACCTTCCATCAGGTCCATCCCTGTGTCCCAGGGAGGTTTCCTGAGGCTGGAAGGGCTTTGGGACAGAGAAGACCTTTATCTTTGCAAAGCTTGAGGTGGTGGCAGGGCTGATGGGACAAGGTGGGGTGCTGCTGGGCTGGGCTGGGGCTGGAAGTGCTGCCCAAGGGGCACCTTCCCCTCCAGCAGCAGGGAATCCTCCACTGAGCTGCAGCCCTGAGCCGAGTTTGTAAATGTAATCAACCTTGAGGTCTTGTTACTTCCACAGGTGCAATTAACATTACCATCTGCTAATCCGTGATTAACGATGTTTACAAATATGCTACAACATGTTGCAATGTGCTGGCACTCTTTCTTCCCCTCCCTTTCCTCCTTCCCCTCTCCCTGCTGGGTGAGGGAAGGCTTTCCCTGCACAGGCCTCCCCGTACCCCTCCCTTCGCTCACAAACATTCCCTTTTCATTATGGGAAAGTGCTGTTAAAGCTCCAAACCAGCTGTAGGAAAGACAAGTTCAAATCAGCAGGTCAGTGCTGCTAAATGGGATTTAATTGCAGGGAGGGGTTTGAGGTACCAACTGATGAATCTGAATAATAAAACTTTGTGGGGAGAGACATATGGTGCAGTTTGAAGTAAGTTTGTATTGATCATCCCACACCTGATGTGTTAATGGAATCAGTCTTTGGATATTGATGTGGAGTTTTAATAATGTCACACAGGAATATTGTGGAGGGGTTTATTTTATGTACATATATAGAAAGTGTTTTCTATTAAGTGCCTTTTTCTTCCTAGGGCAGACAGGAATACATTATATCACTGCTGTATGTCCTCCAGATCTGGGTTACATGTAATTGCACAGTAATTGGTAGAACCATGTAAAAGCCATGGTATTTGCCAGTAAACCCTCCTAAGTTACCATGAAATTGAAGTGTGATGTCTATTCTCTACGAAACTTGCTGCCCAGACACCGCATCCAACAGCGCCTGGGCCCTGCAGAGCCCTTCCTGCGCTGGCTCTGCGGTGTGCTGCTGCACCACTGCCGTCCCAACCACTGCTGAGGGCTTCTGGCTGGGACTTTAAGGGGTTGTTTTGCCTCAAGGGAAGATACTTTAACTTCCTTCTCGGGATTATGAAAGCTGTTTGGAGGCCCGGCTCGAAATGATGGAGGTTTGGAGGTTGCTGAAGAAGTTCTCGTGTTTCAGTGGGTCTGGGAATAGGAATTACACTTTGGATGGGTTTTGAAGGTACAAAACCCTTGATCCTCAGGTCACCTGGATTTTTAGCCTCTTGTTAAGCAGGATGTCCAAAGCTCTTCCCATCTTGGCAATTGCCACGATATAAACACAACTGTGGTGTGGAGACCTCCAGGCCTGTGTGTGCATGTGGGCTCACATGTGAGGAGCCTCCCCTTTGGGTTTCCCCTCTGGTGGAGGTTTTTGCCCCCTCCTGTGAAGTGGCTGTTGGGTTTAGTGGTGACTCCTGCCATGTGGCTTTAAATATGAGCAGCAGTAATTGCCTCGCTCGTGATCAATAGCTTTATGTACTTTAAAAGTGTAACAATATGCTGTGAATTGATGCAAAGTTAAACCTGCCAAGATCTTTTGCTGCCTTGTTCTAGAAGCTGCAAACTCAGCAGTGTTGTCCAGTGCCTGGGAAGTGGTACCTTAGCTGTTTTCTCTGAGGATCTGAACGTGGCATCCCGTGTGTCCCACGGCTCCAGCCCTGACTCTGCTCTGTCCCCTCTCACTTTGCAGCTGGGTGTAAATTTCTTTTCCTAATGTTGTTTAAAGCTGCCTTAAAAAGCTTTGTACAGCATAGAAAATACCCGCCCAGCCCTATGAGGTGTTAATGAAACGTCCAAGCACCAAACTGGCTGTGGGAAGTGGGCAGAAGGGACACTGAGCCCCATGGAGCAGCTCAGGGCCACCAGCACTGCTGAGGGTTTGGAGGCCTCAGGTTGCAGCCTCCATGCCTGTATAAATCAGTCATATATTTAATTAATTGTTGGAGCAGTTGCTGCTTCTCCTGCAGGAGGCAGTGAATAGTAAAAGGACGCTTTGCTTTCCCTCCTCTTTCCATTGCCCAAAACTGTGACTGCCTTTCCCATTTTGAAGACTGTTGCTGCAGATATGCCTTTTCCTTTGTACTTCCTGAGCCTCCCTGGGGTTAGGGTGCTGCAGGCCAGAACCTCTGCTTGCAGACTTGGCTGGGTACGCTGGCTTTGGGAAACATCCCCTTTCCCCACTCTGCAGTGAGGGCTCAGGGAGTTGGGTACCACAATGGGGCTGGGGCAGTGGGGAGCTGGAGGGGATGGTGGGAGTGAGAAAAAGTGGTTGGTGAAGTGATGCTGCAGGCAGGGCAGGCTGGAGGCTGTCCCACCAGTGCTGCAGCAAGGTGTGGGATAGTATCATGCTTTAAATATCCACGACTTACAGTTACAGCAGTTACCCCTTTTCCATTTAAGATCATTCCTGGCACATGAGCTCCATCCCACGAGTGGCAGCTGGGGGGATCTGGGGGGTTTTGCAATCCCAGACCCAGCTGCCTCCATGTCCCTGTCTGCTGAGGATGGAGCAAGTCAGGGCCATAAAACCATCTTGAGTGGAAGCACTGTTGCAAGGGAGGAGGATGCAGGAGCAGGGAGGGTTTGCTTTGGCCAGTGGAATCAGCGAGGGGGCAGTGGATGGCAGAGCCTTCAGCTTTGCCAACCCTCATTAGCACCTTCCAGCAAGGCTGAGCTTATTCAAACTGCATCACAAGTCTTTTGCTGGAGATTGCATCTGTGCCTAATATGCATTTTTATATAAACAAGGGTACTAAATGGCCTTTCAGTTCCCTCTGTAATGCCTTTTTTAATGGAAGGTCCTGAATTAAGAACATATATATATATGACTCTAAGAATTTTCTAAGTGATATTGAAAACCTATTGTAAAGTAGGATTTCTTCTTGCAAAATTATTTTAATGAGGTTCCAGTTTATTTTCTGGCTATATTTTACTTACTTAATTCTCCAGAGGGGCTTTTCAGAGGCAGCATCTCATTTTCAATGCAACTATTCTTAACATTAGGGAAAACTACCTTTCTGAAATGCATGAAGGGGGGAGGGGGGGAAAGAACCAGAGGAAGATGTACGAGATAAGAATAAACTTGAAAAGCTTTGAGGTGGTTTATGGCTTCTCTTGAAAGAATAACAGTTCATGTATTTTTGTTATGGTGTGGTTTAATGATGCTTGCAGAAAAAAGATAAGGTAGGAATGGAAATATAAAATTAAACCAGCAAAGTGAATGTGATTATTTTAGTTACCAGTATTACCTGGGGAAAACGCTCCTGGGGGTTTTTTATCTAGACTAAATATTTGCTTTTCTAAAAGGGAAGGCCTGCTGCATCTCCTGGTATGAGAGTGGGAAGTGAAATATTCCTGTGGACCAGCATCTGTGGGAGGATGGAGATGCCTCTGCCAGAGCCCAACCACAGCCACCCAGCAGCAGGTCTGTCCTGGCCCCACAAGGGTTGTCCTGGGGATGAGCTTTGCAAGGGGCTGGTTTTGGCAGGGTTGAGCTGGGTGCCACGATGGGGAGATGACCCTGAGAGAGGCTTCAGAGCTGCACCACAGTGTCTGTCACCACAGGCACCCCAAAGAGGTGGGCGAGGGGGGGCAAGGGGGAGGCACACTGGGACCCAGTTCCCAGGGGCTGGATGTGACTGGAGCTTTGTGCCTTCTGAAGGGCTTCCCTTCACCAGGCTCTGGGCATGGCCGATCCCCAGGGCAGCATGATCTCCTTTCATCCCATCCCACCTGTGCCATGCCATGCCATCCCTCTCCTTTCACTGTCCCCATCCCCAGCTGTGGGTGCAGACCTGGGCACACCTCACAGCAAAGTACTCAAAGGCCATCCCTGCCCCAGGCTGAGAGCTCTTGCCTTCCCTGAGCAGCTCTGCAGCTTTCCAGTCTCTGGGGTGTTGTGGGATGGTGCTGCCCATGCAGTTTGATGGGGGCTTAACAGGATCAATCAAATCCCAAGTGAACTTGGGGTGCCCCAGGACTCCTGAGCCCAGCCCTGAGATCCCACTCCAGCTGCTGGGTTGTGAGAGGTGAACTTGCCCACGACTGCAGCCTGACTTGTGGCCTTGAGCTTCACTGGATACTTATCTTTTCAATTTCTTTCGTGGATCTCGAATAGCAAAGAGCTTGTTTATAATTAAAGTACTTGGAGATTTCTACTTTAATTCAAACAGCTGAAAAGAAGCAGTTTCTGTGTAGGTTTCTTCACTATCAGAATCTAAACCAGATTATTATGTAAATTTTTTCGATCCTAAATGCATTATAATATTCAATTTCAGGAAATGCTCTTGACCATCTGCTGCTGCTCCAAGAAATGAGTCTTGGAGATTGTTTACTCCTAGAAATATTGTAGGTATTTAGGGTAGATCACAGCGGAGTTTAAGGGCAATATTGTGATTTTGGAGTCTGGTTATATAAACCTGTAGCACTGATGCTGGGAATTGGGAAGTGCATCAGCAATAGTGGCAGCTTCTGCCCTGCCCGTGTCCCAGCCCATCCCAGCTCACAGTGCCAGTGTCATCCCTCTTCCCATCTGCAGTGATGTCCCACCTGTGAGCAGACAGTACCTGTCCTTCTCTGTCTCATACAGAGGCCATATGGATTAATTCCTTGTCTTACTAAAAGTGGTCTGGGGATCCCTGGGTTGGGAAGTACCATGCAAATGTCATTTGCCGTTTCTTAGGGTGAGCTTTTGCTCTTGGTGATGAGGTGATGGGAGCCCCCTGCTACCACCCTGCTGTGCTGAGCTGTAAGCTGATTTTTCCTACTGTATTTTATTACCAAAGCTTGGATGTGCCAGGGTCAGGTGCAACGGATGAAGCCTAGGAAAGGCGAACACAGATGTGTTGCAGGACAGGCTCATGTTCCCAGCCCCTGCCCCTCCTTGATCCTGGCACCTCCTTCACTTGTCTTTATTCAGACTCCGCACGACACAAGTTGTTGCCCTCCCCCTGCTTGCTCCTACACACTTAGATTTGGCTTTGCGTGGAGGAAAAATACATTAAATGTGATTTCTTCTCCTTCCACTGCAGCTTCACTCAACAAGTGCAGCACCCACGGGGCCGGCGGCTGTGCCCATCGATTGGAGCCGCGGCCGCTGCTCACACTATTGACGGATGGAAGCGGGGACAGGCTGGGAAGCAACGGCTGCTGGCGGGGAGCAGGAGGGGATGGCAGTGGGGGCATCCCTTGGGCTCGTGCTCCCCCTGGACCAGCAGCCGAGCATCACCCGAGCATCCCACCGGCAGCGTGGATGCGGCTCGGGCTGTGCGCGGGGCCGGAATGAGGCCGGTGCTGTGCGGAGAACCCTCACTTATATTGAGTTGCTTATATTCTTTGGAAAGCTGAGCTGTTAATGTAGTGGAATAGAGCTCAGAAGGGCTCTGGTGTCCGTGTGGCTGCACAGGGCAGAGGTGCCCACACGCAGGGGGTGCCGGTGGGGGATGGCAGCGTGTGCTGCGCGTCTGGCAGTTTCCATAGGAGCGTGAGAACCGCAGAGCCTTGCCCGAGCCTGGGTTTTTGGCAGCCCAGTTGTACTACAAGGCTGGTTTGTGCATCAGCAGTGTGGAAGAAGGTGGGTCTACAGGTCAGGGACTGCTCAGCAGCCCTTAGATAGATAGCAGAGGTAGAGTGTGATGGAGGGGGCTTTTTTGTTCCTGTTGTTCTTCATTCCTGTATTAAGTATGAAACCAGCATTTCCTTACCTGGATCTGTCCCAGGCTTCAGTGTCCAAACCCCTGTGTAGCTCTTTAAGCTGGTAGTAACGTGGGAGAGAGGAAAATCAGGAGCCTCATCCTGCCCCTTGCCTGGCTGAAAGCTGCTACAAAGTAATGAATGAAAAAGGTATCCATTTGCATCCAAATTATTTTCCTGCTGATGAGGGGTTCGGTTTTAACACAGTGCAAGGGAAGGTGCAGACACCTGGTGCCCTGGCCCTTCCCTTTCCCTCCTCTCCAAGGCCCTGGCAGCTCCTGTGCTTGCAGAGTGGGCTGTTGGGGACAGAGATCCTGCTGTGCTGAGATGTTTCCCCCTGCCCAAGTCCCTGTGGTTGCCCAGAATGGGATCTCTGCAGCCAACAGTCTTTCTGGTGCCTCCTTCCCCCTTGAATGCCCTAATCCCCATGGATGACACCTGCCTAGGGGGTGAGGAGGATGTGTGGCCTTCCTCCATGGGCTGGGCACTTAGCTGGGGTGTAAGTTGGGGAGGGGGACACAGTGGGGGTTGTGGCCACAGTGGCCTTTGTCTGCCTGTACCAAACAGATGTGAACAGACCCAAGTTCGATTTCTGAGAGCGCCTGGGGAATATTGCTAACTAATTATAGAAAACAGAAGATGCACTCCCCTCCTCTTGCATTTTTTGATAAACATTGTCTCCTCTCAACAGCTGAGTATTTAATTAGTGTTGATTGTTGTTGGTGTGTTCAATAAGCACTCATCAGGAGGGGGGTCTGCTGGGGCAGCGTGGCCTGGAGCACAGAGGAGCGGAGGGTGTTCATAATTAAGGATGCAATTTATTTGAGTAAGTCATGTGTACAGCACCCTGTGTTTTAGGGTAATTTTTCAAGGTTAAAGGGTTAAAAGAAAAAAAAAAAAAGAGAGCTCACAACTTTGGAGGGATGAGGAGCAATGGTTGGCAAGTTAGCACTGAAAGCTGTGCAGGGAGTGGGTATAAATGTATTCACACACACACATAACCAAACCTCCATGTGTGTATGGATGTGGCAGCACATGTGCTCCCACCAGAGCCCTCCAGGCTCCTCAACAGCTCCCATCCTCTTTTTTCCCAAGTTTTATCTGGAAAACTCTGCCATGTGGGGTTGGACTCTCTGGGTGTGGGAAGGCACCTCAGGAAGCAAGTTTAATAAAGAGAAAAAAACAGCTTTTTCTGCATGTGAGGAGGGCTGAGGGTCGCTGTCAACCTGGGTGGGTCACATCCTGCCATGGTGTGGCACGTTCTCAGCCATGTGTTTGCCCATATTTTCCTAAGGAGCACCAGAGCAGGACAGTGAAGGTTGGGAAGGGACGTGTAGGAGCATCCCTGTCAGTAGGTGGATGCCCCCATGAGCTTTTTTGGAACATCACTATTGTTTTGTGTGCCCCTCTGCACCAGGCAGGACTCATCAGGGTCCACCCTGCTGCCAGGAGGGTTGTAACCCATCGGCTGAGCAGGGTAGGGGCCGTGGGCTGGCGTTGGCACAGCCCTTTCCTGCTGACAGGATGGTTTGTTTGTGTTGGTGTGGGGGAGCAGCAGCTATAATAGTAAGTAAGCAAATGCCTGTCTCCTCCCTGCATGGTTTCCCCTTTATTTATTTATATGTTTGTTTGGCTGTGCCTCTGACACCAGTGATGGAGCTGTCATGCTTTGGTGGCCACCGGCTCGTGATCCGGCACCTGTTCCCCGTGCTTTCATCTCCCCGCTCCGCTCGTACAGGGAGTCTGTACATAACCCCCAGCCAAACAAAAACGTGAAGAAAAAAATCAAATCTAATTACATGCCATCGATTTCTCTCCAAATTTGCTTCTAATACACTTTTTGACTACTCCCTGATTATGGTTTTTTTAATTCCTTTTTCCCACTTTGCCTTTCTCCCTCCCGTCAGCTCAGGCGGCAGCAGCGAGCGGCTGCGGGAAAGGCAGAGCCTGCCATGGTTCCTTTGCTCTCAATAGGCAGTAGGGATGATCTGTGAGCTGAGCCTCTTCCTAAGGGACAGGTAGGACCTTACAGCTTCCTTCGTTGCTTTTCTCCTTTCCTTCCTCTTCTTTTTTATAAGCCTGACCTTTGTTTTCTGTGCCAGCGTCGCTGTGGCAAAGGCTGGGGGCAGAGCTGCCGACTACCAGCATCTCCTCCAGCTCTCTGGGTGCTCAGGAGTGGGCAATGTGGTGGGACGTCCCCATCCTGGGGACAGCTGTGCTGGGTGGCAGGGGAGGCTGGAGGCACCAAGTCCCGCTCGGGGGGAAGATTTAGATTGGAGCTGAGGGAGAACTTTTTTCCCAGAGAGGGGTGTCAGCCCCTGTGCCAGGCTGCCCAGGGAGCTGGGGGAGTGCCCAGCCCTGGAGGGATCCCAAAGCCGTGGAGCTGAGGTGCTGAGGGCTGTGGGTTAGTGGTGGGCTGGGCAGGGTGAGGAGAGGGCTGGGACTCCAAGAGCTTAAAGGACTTTTCCAACCAAAGCAATTCTCTCATTCTATAATTCTATGAAGGGTTAAAGGCAGTGGGATGCAGAGGTGCAGGTCACTGGGCAGCAGCTTTGGGAGGAGCTTTTTCTTGCACATCAATATATTGAATATCCTCTGATCTGGATCCCCAGGAACCGCATGTGACCCGTGTAGAGCTTCAGCCACGTCCTGTCCTGAGGGTGCCATGGCATGGAAGGGCTAAGCGGGGCTGCCCAGAGGGAGCTGAAACAATCCCCTCACCTTCCCCACTTCCCTGGGTATAATCTGATCACTCTTTGCAAACCAGAAGCCTAAAAGTATTCTCAGCTATGAAAATTAAGAAAAATCCAAAAGAGACAGAACCCCAAAGGCTGCCTCATCCCTTCCTTCTGTGAGGGACCCCGAGGCCACATCCCAACCGTGGCCACCAGAGCCACTTGTGCACGGCTCCAGCGTCATCAGTGCTAGGGGGATGCAAACCCACATCTGCAGCTCCCCTGGAAGTGGCCACAGCCAAGAGAGAGGCCGGATTTATAGCATGAGGAGATGTATTTAGGCCAAAGACAGTTCAGTTGTGTTAATTATGAAAATCTAAAGATAATCTATATTTAATGTCAAATTTTTCTCAAATTTACTAAAGAATGAGGAGCCTCTATGCACATGATGACATTTAAATGAAGAACAAGGTGCAATTAAACTCCGAAATGTACAGTAGACTAATTGGGAGAGGATGACAAATATAGTTATCATCAGCAACTAATTAGGGACCTGCTTTAGCTTTGCCTGCTTGATTAATCTTGACTAGGTGTTAATAAGTTACACAGGCCCGGCCGTAAGTTGTGAACAGGCTGTTTGTTGCTCCGTCTGGCGTGGCAGGGAGGTGGTTTATGTTTGCAGCCCCGTGGGAGGATGCTTTGTGCTGAAGAGGGATGGTGGTGTGAAGGGGGTTTGTTTCACTGCAGGGATGGTGAGGGTGTCCGTGGTCCAGGTGAGGTTGTTTGGCCCCACCTTAGTCACGGGGACAATCCCCCACAAACTGAGGCTCTGTGGATGGAGGGAGGAGGACGAGCCCCTGCATCCAGCCCTGTGTGCTGGGAGTGCTGGCTCGGCTCTGTTGACACATCCCTTGTCTCCCAGATTTACACTCTTATCTTTTTGCATTGAAAGGTAAGAATAATAGTAAAATGTTAATGCTGTACTCTACATATAATACTGTACATAAACGGATGACATGACATGGGAGACAGATAAATCACCTGCTGTGTTCAGACAATAATCTGTGAGAGACAGAATAACACATGAGTTCTCTGAGCAGAGGAATGTGCTTGGGAAAACACGGGTTTTACAGCCCAAACCCTCTCTGAGTTTTTACTAGTGTGTTTATTAGAGTTCCATTTTGTGAAATTTGTTGTTAAATATGCTGTTCCCTGCTTGTAATGGTCACTCAGAGCTGAACGAGGCTGGTAACGCTCGCAGGTAAATGACTCGCTGCAGCTTGGTGCCCATTAAGACGCCAAATGCGTTCACTGGAGCTGTGTGAAAATGGGGAGGAAAATGTGTTTCTGCCAGAAAAACATCTGGGGGCACATCTCTGGCACAGCTTTCCTTGTGGGCTGGCAGTTTAATCACAGTTCCCCAGGCAAGCTGCAGACCCCGTGAGACCCTGGATCCCCGTGGGAAGGTGTCGGAGGGCAAACTCCCACGGCTCATCCATGTTCTTAAACCATCCTCCAACTGTCCTGGGCTGTAGCTGCATCAGAAGATACACAAAGCCAAACCCCGTGTGCTGGTGCAGCTTGTTGAACACCATTCCCACGTGGACAACGTTGAGTGGGTGCAGTGCCACGAGCCCCCTGACTCCGAGTGGCCGGGAGGAGGATGGGGGAATGGAGCTGTCACCTTTTAAACGTGGCCCTTGTGCAAAACACACCTGCAAAGAGCCCGGGGCGAGGGGGTGTCTCCGGCGCCGTCCCCAGCGGGGTTCGCTGAGGAGATGCCGCTGACTGATCGAAGGCTGGTTTGGTTTTGTTTTTTTTTTTTCCCCAAGAAACAATCCCGAGCGGTGTTGGGAGAGCAAAACCATTACCGCGGAGGATGAACTTGGCTCAGTCGCCATGGAAACGCTGGCCGGGCCCTCGGCGCTGCTGGCGTGTGCACGAGTCCCGTTGACCTCACTTAGAATTATTACCTTTAGCCAAATAAAATAATTTGTGTTAATAAAGAGACCATTTTCTCTCGGCTTCCAAGCGAGCCTTCCCCAGAAGGCAGAGTGACTCCTTAATTACACTTTTACTGCAAGGTGATTAATGTTCAATATGTGATACTCCGTTTAAATAAGTCGCTTATTAACACCTTTAATATGTTTTAATATATTTTTTCTCTCCCCTCCCGCCCCTTTCCCCCTGCTCGCCCTGGCAGGGCCGGGCTGGCTCGGGAGGGGCTGCGCGGCACTAGGTGGAGCTCTGATATCAGCCATGGCCACGCGTGGGCACCCACTCGCCGCCGCGCTTGCCCCGCACCCACGGGCGAGCCCCGGGGCGCTGCCGTCCCGCTGAACGACAGCGGGATGGATCAGCGCCGGGCTCCAGCGGCTGCAGGAGTTGAGGGGGAGCTCGCTGGGAGAGCTGCTTTGCTTTTTTCCTGCTGCAGGGGAATTGGGGAGGGTGATGTGTGATGAGTATGTGAGGGCTCGGCACGGCCCTGGGAAAGGGTGCAGCAGCTGTGGGGTGCTGAGTGAGAGCTGCAAGGGTCCTGCCCACTCTCTCCCAGGGTGAAGGATGCGGCCACATGAAATTTGGATACTCCCATCACGGTCCAGCTCTGCCCATCTCGGTCCAGCTCTGCCCATTTCCTCCGTGGCTGCTGGAGACAGCACATCCCTCCTGTGAGAGAGACGATGGAACAGGGCTGTGCTGAGACGTGTGCTGGGGCACAGCAGGGTGCTGAGCACATGGGGGGAAAAGCCCACCTTCTTGTGGTCATTCCTCTGCCACTTACAGTCTGGGGCTGGGCTGAGTGGCAGCTGTGGCTGCTGCTGTGGTCTCTCCAGCCCAGTGCCTGAGCAGAGGTGTGTGAGAAAGATGTCCCGTGCAGGGTAGAAATGGATTGTTTGTCAGGATTGCAGCTGAGTTCCTAAAGTTAAAAAAACCCCTCGTTTTATTTGATACCAGGGTTTGTTTTTTTAAGGACTATTTTTATTTGTGCAGCAACAGATGTTTATAAATACACGTTATTATTTGTCACATAAAAGAATGTATTAAGGGCAGTAAGTATATTCCAGATTGTTTTACCCTGACATCTGTGATTTTACAGGGAACACTTTAAACAAATCTCAACATAATTTGCAAAATCTTTGCTTTCCCAAGGCTCATGTGGATCATTTCCTTACACCGTGGCTGGGTGAAGCTCTGGCCAGGAGCATGTCCCAAGCCTTGGGGAACCCACAGCCCAAGGGTCCCAAAAAACCCAGCACGTCCCAAAAGTGAACTCACTCAAATACACAAATACCTGGCTTTGTCACAGAGCTGGGAAATAATGGTGGTGGTTTCTCCCTTTGCAGCCTCCCCACCCAGAGGCAGCAGCTGAGAGGAAACCCTGGCAGGTATGAATGCAAAGGTTAGAGGGGCTGTCCAGCCAAAACAACCCTGCAGTGGGGGAAGAGAGTGAGGTGGGGTGGCTGTGCCAGGGATACTGCCAGGATGCTGCCTGATTGATGTCATCTGTGTGAGGCCAGTGCTGCTCCCTTCCTGCTGCAGGTGCAGGTTTGCTCCTCAAGGGTTGGTTCCTGCTGCCCTGGGTATGGCTTGCCAGGGTGCACCACACAGGCTGATGCCATACCTGTACCCCCTGTACCTGTCACTCCAGTCCCAAGGTCACCTTGCAGCACACTTTTCCTTATTAATTTATTTTGAGCAGCAGTCTCTGTGGGCTCTGGGCTCTTGGCAGTGGGTTTGGCTGTGACACTGGTGCCCACAGCATGCAGCTGCTCTTGGGACATGCTGGAGGACCAGGGTCTTGCTTTGAACTCCTGGGTGAATCCAAGGGAGGAGCCAACAGCAGCAGTGATAGGAGAGCAGAAATGATGGAGAGCAGTGATGGAGAGTCGGGGGTTATCTGTGGAGCTGTGAAACAGAGGTGAGATGACATGGTGGGATAGAGGAAAGCCCTGGCACCTCCACTGCAGCGTCTCTGCTGTCAGGACTTTGCACAACACATCTTTGCACAGTCGAGGGGCTGAGGAAGCAAATGCACCCTGGGTTATCCATGTATGAGTTCAGGCTCTGCATCCCCATCTCCTCCAGGACAGCCATGCTGTGTGCAGAGCTCCACTCACCCAGCAAAATGCCAAATAAAAAAAACCTTTCAGGCACTTTTACTGGGGGACATTCCCTCCCTGTTGCTGCAGGGGAGGTGTGTACCTCATGGGCTGGTTTTTGGCTGGCTGGTCACAGCATCCCTCACCGTCTCTAAATCACGATGGGTCTCTCAGTAAACCATGTTTTCTTTTCCCAGCACTTGCAGTGCATCTCACTGCAGTGTGTTAGGACATTAGCCCAGAGCTGTTTATCTACCAGCAGCGTTTAAGGCTGCAAGGTGCTCCAGGAAGCCGTGTGCCTCGCAGGGGGCTGCTGGCTATCACAAGATGTGGCATTTTACCAGGAGCTGCCTTCCTAGGCTGGGTTCTTTCCACTTTATGTCATCTAGTTTGAGTCTCTGAGTTCCTGTGTGAGCTCCCTGTTGAGAGCTGGGGCAGGAAGGAATGTTCATGACCATCCCAGAGCCAAACATACCAACTCTGGGCCAAACTGCCCAAAAAAGTTGCAGCTCCACATGGTGAGGGCTGATTCCTTCTCCTTCCCTTTCACAGTTTCCTCTGGAAACACAGTTAATTATTCCTCTTATACAGAGAACTAATCTAGGGAACCTGTTAAAGAGCTGCCCTGGCTGCTGCTGGGGAGTTGTGCTGAGAAATGCTGCAGCTTTACATAAAATTGTAAGGAAATAACTGATTTCTAAATGAACTTGTCCCTTAATTCATCAGCGAGAGTGTTGGAGAAAGCTCTCAGGTGTTCCCAGTTCTCAATCTGGTGGAGCTTTTCCTCCAGAGCCTCAGTTCTCACAACTCAGTTTCAGGTGAGGTTTGGGGAAGATTATAAATGCCTGAAATGCAGCTTCTCTCTTTCAGTTATTGGATTTTCTGCCCTCAGCTTGGAGCTTTCTGAAGAAAAGGAGAGGTTTGTTGCTGTATTTAAAGGAATAGAGTCTGGTCCTTTTGCTACCCATTTTGTTTTACTGATTTCTCCTTCCCTCTTCTTGCCAAGAAGTGTTTTACCAGGGACATGAGGGGAACTCGTAAGACCCCACTTCTGGCTGTTCTCCTTTGTTTGCCTGGAGTTCTTTCACTTTTTTAATAAATGTCAAGAATTGGGAGGAAATAAACAAAAAAACCAGTTTAAGCTGAAGGAGGTAAGCATCAGCAGCCCTCTTTGGTTCAGGCTGGAGGGGACCTTGGGGATTACCTCTCATTAAATGTTGCTAACAATTCTATTGATAGAAAAAGCCTGGTAAAGCCCCATCAGAGGTGTAATAACTCTGGTTTTCTCACATCCTGTACGTATTTTTCTCTGGGGTGGGGGATATGTATTGTTTTTGGTTTTAGTTTCTCGTCTCCTCGCAGTGGCTTGGGAAAGAGAAGAGCTTTGCTTAGACTTCATCTGTGAAAATATTAAAGCTCTGTTAGAGGAATAGCTGTGTAGCTGCTATAAATTCTGAGACCTCTGTTAATTTCAATGCTAAATTAGTAATTTGCTTAATTATTTGTCCTGTTAGCCACCTCTGTGACAGAAAGGAACGAGGTATCCCCACAGCCCCCTCCCCTGCGCTTCACCGCTCGGTGTTTGGGAGTTCATTAGTTCAGAGGGCTGAGCCATACATCATCCAGCATTTCTTAATAGTCATCTATTTCAGGACTAATTCTCATTGAAAATGAGATTTTATTGCATTAAATAAAACTTCAGGTAATTCTGAGAATAATATTTCTCTAATGTTCAAGACCCAGGGAAAGTCCCCAGCCAGGCTGATGCTGTTTAATCACTGGGAAGCCGCAGACAAGGCAGTGCAGGGGTGTGCAGCTTTCTCCTACTTCCTCTACTTGTTTCACTTTCCAGCTTTGCACCCTTAGTGTCATTTTTTTGCTTGCAGCCAGATATTTTGCTCTGTAATTTCTTGCTGACCTAATGGTACTTGCTGTTCCTGGGTGTTTAAGCTGAAGGAGGTAAGCATCTAATAAAGAGAGGTTTGTGTTTGCTGCATGACAGCTGTAGCAGTCTGTCACAGCCCTGGCCCTTTGGAGATGNCTTTGCTGCGTGACAGCCATGAGCTGGCGGGGCTAAGCAGGAGGTGAGCTGTAGCAGTCTGCCACAGCCCTGGCCCTTTGGAGATGTGCTTCTGATTATGCCTGGTGTTGCTTTGCCTCTTGTCAGAGACGTTCAGCATGGGGTGGGGTGAAGGAATGGGAAGCCTCAGTGTTTGCATTTTTATGACTGTCAAAGGGGTTGAGGTATCACAGCAGCATCTCCAGGCTGCTGGTTGAAGACTTGTTGTAAGCAGAAAGGAAATAGTTAATTATGCCAGAGCATCCTTTCCAAAAACAGAGAACAAACTTCAGGGGTGCTGAGCTGTGACAGGTGAGAAAATGAGCAAAGCATTGGGATCCCCATCCTGTGCCACTGCCATCAGTGACCTCAGTTAGGGGGAGAAAGTCCCCATTTGGGGTTGGTGATGGCCCTTCTGCCCCCATGGGTGAGACCTCATCTGGGTGCCTTTCCCCTGTGTTAGCAAAGCCCCACTGTCCCCAAAAGCTACCTCTCCTCCATGGTGACAGGAGCAGGGAAGCCAAGCAGTGCCCATGGGGATGGGCAACGCCTCCACTATATGTTAAGAAACTCCTTTAAAACTTAACAGTGGCCAGTAATGAACCAGCAAAGGTTTATTGCCTATAAAGGATAAAATTAATGTAAGCCAGCCTCATAAACTCTCCTGATTTGTGCTGCTCCTTCCTATCCTTGCCTTGTCTCTCTGACAGCCAGTTCCAAACAGCTAATTGGGAGCTCTCTGGCTTTACCCAAGCAGGCTAATTAGCAAGTGCCAGCCCTGGTTTGGGTGGCACCTTCTGAGGGAGTCCAGGATGCTCCGGTGGCTTCTGAGCAAAGCAGAGGCATGAAGTACATTATTCTTTAAAAGGTATCCTCACTGTGTTCAGCTTTTAGTAAATATCTGTTACTAATGACTGTAAGATCATGATGAGTGTTTTTTCCACAGTAGGTCCATCCTGTGCTCCTGTTCTACCCACCCCCTTGTGACTGACCAACAGAGCTCAATTGTGAATAATGCTGGGGGGAAGGGGGGGGTGGCAAAAAACCCAGTTTTCCTTTGTAACATTGTAGCCAAGACTGAAATGAGAAGTTCAGCCAAAAAAAGAAAGGCAAAGAAGACAAATATACAGAGTCAGGTACCTCTGACTTACAGTCCACAGCATGTTTTTATGGTGGTTACTTACATTCAGAGAATTGATGAGGCTTAAAGGGGAAGCTAAACTTTGAGCCAATATATAGGTCAAATAATATTAAATTCCCTTATTAAAGATGATCATTAACCTGTTTGGGTTTTATTGGACTAACAGTAAACACAACAAGCTGTGAACAGGGTGTTTAATTATTTCAATGAATATTCATAACATATAGGACCTTTAGAATCAATAAAGAGAAGAAATGGTTTCATGGCAATAGGGAGTTTGATAAGTGAAGACTCTTCTTTAAATTAGAAGGAGTAAAATGAGCTACACTTGTGCTCCAAACCTCCAAACTCTCTCTATGTATTCTAATAAACAAACACACCTCTTACTATGCAACTTCTTAAGAGAGCTGTTTGTTTTCAGTGGACTATAGGTACATTCAGGATACTTTTTGTCTTAAATAGCAGCTATATTTGGAGCTGATGCTGCAGCACAGCAACTCACAATGTGGATAGAGTCAGATTTCTGTAAAACCACCTGGGTTTGTTTTGGCTGAAGAAGTGCCTGGAGCTTCTTTTTCCCTGTTCCCTAAACCCACTTTCTGCAGCATCTTCTCTTGGTGCAGTAACTTCAGAAGCATTGCCGGCACCTGCCAGATATTTAGGGAGCTGGTTAAAGAAGACATTGCAGGGATGAAGTGGAGATCTGCACAACTACATACTGGGAGGCTGCAAGAAGTACCAGAGCACTGATCAAAGTCCTTTGTCCTGCATTGTATATAAAGACATCTGTATGTTTAACTGACACAAGATATATGTTATAAAGCTCTCAGTACAGACCGCAGGATTGGATGTCATAAAGGGACGTGTGACTTGTGAATTAAGAGACTTGGTAACTTGTAGAATGATGGTTTAAGATTATTTTATAGCTAGTTTCTGCCATCTGAGTGATGTTGCATGTATTGGTTGTATTTATAACTTAATAGCTTTTCTCAATTTTATTATACTTTTTATGATACTTGTGGCTTTATGGTACTTCATAATTTTTCTCAGATTCATTAAATCCAGTTGAAGGTGGAGCTAATGGCAGAGCAGGTAGTGTGTTCCCAGTGCCAGGGAACTGTCTGAAACCCCCCTGCAAAGGGCAGGAGTTGACTCTGGGATGATCTCTCTGATGAGGAAAGGCTGTGGGACTTGGCGCTGTTTGGCCTGGAGAAGAGAAGGCTGAGGGGGGACCTCATTAACACTTATAAATATCTAAAGGGTGGGTGTCAGAAGGATGGGGTGACACTTATTTCAGTGGTGGCCAGTGACAGGACAAGGGGCAATGGGCACAAGCTGGAACACAAGGAGAAACTTGGGACTGTTTGTACAAACAAAAAAATCTCTGCAGTTTGTTTCCTTCTGCACTTGAAACTCACCCCAAATTTAAGAGAATTTGAACATGACTTGGAGCAGGTGAAGGGACACGAGGAGCCTTGTTGCAGTAGCCTGGGCTGGCCATGGCTTTTGCACTGCTGTGACAAGAGGAAGGTGAAAACTTGGGCCACTGTCACCAGTCAGACCGTTGGGCATGGAAGACTCATGGTAAGGGCTCAGTGGCTTCTCAGGATCTTTACAGCTCTCCTGCAGTGGGGTTTTCAACCCTAGAATAGTAGTCTCTTGGACAAAAAAAACCCCAGCATCTTGTCATTCCGTGGGGTTCTGTTCTGATTTCTTTTTTACAAACCAAAAAAAGAAAGGCAGCCAACTTCAGGAGCCCTCAGACCACCATTTTAAACAAAATCAATGTCGTTTTTTTGTTGGTACTGAAACAGGGCAAGCTGCAGAAAAGCTGCAGGCCCCCAAGGGCAAGTGCCACCAATTCGTGGAGCCTGGGCTGTAATTGTCTGAAATAGCCCTCATGGAGGAGAGATGCTCCTCTCTAGAGGCAAATCAGGTCGCTTCAATGCATTCCCTGTGGAGTGGGAGATGCTGGGGTTATTTCTTTTGTGTCATTTACACCAGTTCCCAATCCCACTTGGTAGAAAATGGGAAGAGTTGAGTTCTCAAAGAAGATCTGTGTGGCAGTTCGGGAGGGGGGATGTGGGACTCCCCTCACCTCCCTCCAATTGATGATCCCAAGAGATAAGGTGCTCCCCAACTCTGCAGCAGCTTCATTACAAGCTGTTGGTCTGTGGCACTGCAATGCATTTATAATTTTTATTGTTATATCTTTTAATTTTATTTTGCTTTCCTTGCTGTCTGAGAGAAGGGAAGATAGGAGTCCATATTTATTACAGAGCAAACGATCTACCTCTGCGAATGTATGTATCAGTTAATTTAATCTCACCAGTTTTATTTAAACTGTTTTTCCTTCCTTTCTTTACTTCCCTCCTCCCACCTCCACCCCTCCCTTTTTCCTCCTCCTCCTCTTTGGTGCAAGGTGATCAGTTTGGGGTGGTTTTTTTTTAATTCAAAAAAAAAGAGAGAGAAAAAAAAAAAAAGCTGGGAAGTAAAACTATCCCGTGCCTTTTCTAATCTGCACTGAAAAGGCTTTTTCTGGTTGCTACGGAATCGCTCTGCCTTTCAGTGCTTATGCCTCTGTGCCTCCCGTGGCCCCCGTCTGATTGACATTTACAAATTACCAAGCTGAGAGTGTTCAATCTTTGACCCGTGTGTTTCTATTCAGCAATGAGTGAGATTTGCAAGCATTTTGTCATATAATTACTGCAAATCCCTTGAAAATTTCCACAACAACGCCTAGATGAATGGTAATTTGTGCAGACAGCCGCTGATGCCTTTACAATACACCAAGATGCAAAACAGTCTAATTTTTTTTCCCCTTACCCTAAGATTTCTTTTTTTTTTTGGGGAGGAGGGGGAGGGAATGTTCTGCATGTGAGCGTGCTGTAAAATATTTGGATTGTAGATTTATTTGCTTACACAGCCTATATTTGTGCTGATTTTATTGTATTGACTGTATGCATTTTTTTCCCTCCCCTTGTACAGTTTTATTGTGCATTGGTCATATGCATACATCACCCGCATTGTTCTCCGGGAAATTTATTCCACCTTTCAGCATGCTCTTGATAGGACTTATTGCATTACTAGTTAAGTGCTGAGATTTGCTACTACAAAGGTTTGAAACAGCCCCTTGTAATGTTTATTTGCCAGACATGGCTGAGATCATATGTTTTCATAACACTTGGAGTATATCTGGGTTCCGGCAGCTGGTGGGGTTGGTCTTCTCAGGGTTTGCTCTGGTGGGATGGACTGGGGAATCTCTCCAAATTGAGCAGCCAAAAGGCAGAGCATTCAAGACTCAGAAGGAGGTGGATGTCCAACACCTGTTGAAATAATCATAGATATTTATTGATGGCTTGCTTAGGTTTGTATTGGTATGATTGCACACACAGCTGTGTATACCTACTCGTGTTGGGTACTCACACTCAGCCATCAGCATTTCACAAGTGGAACTGCATGAACTCTGATGCTTCCCAGAGCTGTGACCTTCCCTGCCTTGGGATGCAGCTCTTCCCCAGGCAGAGCTGCCCAGCAATATGAGGCCATCAACGGGTGCAAATCCAGCAGGGTGCCAGGAGGGGAGGTGCTGGTGAGCCCTTGCCAGGGAGAAGACACCAGAGTTGTGTCTGACCTAGAGTGATGAATTTAGACTTTGGCCACGGGAATTATAGATTTATAACCTGTATTTTAAAATAAGCTGTTTTTTTACAGTAATGTTTTGATGGAGTTTAGTATTTGCCTTTTAAGCAAAGCTTTAATTCATTCGAAGCACCTTTTCAGGGTTTCCCTTTGCTGAGGCACGTATACATGTTTATGTTGATGTGTATACATATGCATGCTGCTGGTGCTGTGGCAGTGGGACCTGTAACACCTGCAGCTCTTACAGGGACCTGTGCTCCCTACCTAGTGTGACAACTGTGATTTATGTTTTGTAGTGGTTTGTTACAAACTAAGCTTTGCGAGAGTCACAACTACCAAGCTGTGTTTTGGTATTGCTCTTGGTTCCTATCTTACAATGCTGGCTGGGTTTCTGGCTCAGCTGGCACTGTGCAAGGGCAGAAACCTCTGCGTTTTGGAGTTTATTTAACGTGACGGTTGTTGTGCTATCACATGGGTTGTTTTTTTTCTGGAGGATACAAAACTAGACATGTTTGCTGAGGTGACCAGAGATATGGGAGGGCTGATGGCAGAGTGAATCCAACCAGGGGCTCAAGTGAGTCTTGAGAAGTTGGAGCAAGAGGTTTCTGAAATGTGACCCCCTTGCAGGAATCCTTATGGCAGAGGATGCTCAGGGTGAGGTTGGTTGGGGCGTACAAGCAGGGGTGGCAGCGTGGAGTGGCTCATCCTCCCCCAGCCAGTGCTCAGAGTGAGTGTTTTGATACCTGTGATGAAAAACACTTTCCGAGTCCCATGTATGATTATTTATTGTTACCGTAGTGTTCTCGCCGAGTCAACCTTGACTGCACTGCAGTATTTTCCCTTTGCTGAGGAATTTCCTCTTGTCTTTGCGAGTGATTATCCTGAACCACAGTGAGCAGCAGCAACCCACAGACTTAAAGCTCTGGCATCCGTAAGCGCACGGCTCCTTGTGCAAAGCCAGGTTTGCACATGTAGCTGCCGCATCTTGGAGCTGTTTTCTTTGGCCGCTTTCAAAGGCTCTGTCCAAGTGAATCACGAGTGGGCTCCCCCTTGGCTTCTGGGAAAGCCAGGGTGGGATGGGAAGAGCCTCATGTGTAGTAACTGAGGAAGTATTGCCTGTGTTGAGCTGCGTGGCGGGAGCGCAGCGAGTGCCGGGTCACCGTGACGGATCGGAGGGAGAGCTCAGCGCTTGAACGGCAGCGTCTGAACAAACCGCTCTTGTCATTAGGTTGGAAATGTAATCTCTGCGAAAGAAGAGGCTATGGTAGACTTAGCAAGATCTGTTCACGTTATGGGAATTTAATGCACCTGGTAGAAACTAACTGCAGGTCATCAGTTTTTATTGGCATAGTGCAGACATGCAGCATGATGAACCGATCTGGCAAAACATTAACAAAGAGGGGGGAAAAAAGTGTAAATAATCCTGGCTTGGGTTTTGTAGTGGGTATCATTGAAATCAGAGCAGATGCTGCTCCTCAGACACTTGTCGTTCGTCCCCAGCAATTTGTGCTGCTGCTGTAGATGCTCTTTTATACAGAGTTCGCAGATAAATTTTTGTCTGACACATATCTAGAACTTATATAGTCACCTACTAATTTAAACCAATTTGCCCTAGGTGATGGGTGAATACACTTGAAAATTAAATGGGTCTGATTTAAGCATCCCTTCTCTGAAGCCAAAGATTATATAATTAAATTAAAAGAAAATGTGTTTTATAATAAACTGTATTTCCTCTTGGCAAAATCCAATTTTGAAACAAGATTGTAATATCATATCTAAAAATGTTTTCCCATGGGTATTACCAGTCTATTTCATTTAATTGTTTTCACCCATCATATTATGAGCTTTCAAAGTAGTGAAATGAGTGTGGTTTTTTTACAAAGAACAAGGGAGGAAATGGCAGGGAGAGGGAAGGCTGGCTCCCTTCCCTGGGGGCCATCCTGGAAGACCAGAGGTGGACGTGTCCCCATCCAGCCCAAGTGTTCGACTTGATGCCGTGACTGGTGGCCAGCGATGCCGTGATGACACGAATGGGATGTTTGCTCAGGTCAGAGCCTGGTGTCCACAAACTCTTTGGATAAACTGGGGTTTTGGGGATCTGTGGGTGATCCTTGGCATCTCGGGTTTTCCTGGGCTGGTGTAGGAAGAAACTCAATGAGCCGTACTGTAAAGATTTTGCAGTTAAGTAGAAAATATTTAACGCTTTGGGTCTGAGCTACTGGGAACACTCCTTCCTCAGAGTGGCTGTTTGTCAATGCATAAAGCTGTGGTAAGGCCAGGGGTTTCCTTGGGTATTGTCTGGTCATGGAAGAGCAGGGTGAGAGGGACCTGTTGTAGGACTGGCAGCTCTTTGGGGTGGGATCCCCGTGGGTGCTGCAGCCACCTTGCTGTCCCACCAAGTGCTCAAGCCCTGGGTGAGTGGAAACACCTCAGAAGTGCAGGGTACACTTAGAGTGAAGTATAAGCCAACCTCACTCTTAATTAATACACTCATTTTCTTCTATATACATTTATTTAGTGTTGACCCATTGTTCCAGTGCACCGACGGCACCACAAAGGGAGACACGTATCGATCCCAGTCTCGCACATCTGACGGACGGGGCTGATAATTTGAAGCTGAGGTGATGGCAGCTTTAGTGCTTCAGGTTCTGCCCTGGTTTGACCAAAAAATCTTCAACAGAACGGTAAGAAAAGCTCGAGGTGTGTGGGCAACCTTTGCTGCCCTGCTCCCCGTGAACCCGCCAGTGCCGTTGGTTTCGCCCTGCGAGGGGCCGGGAGGTGCCGAGAGATGGGGCCAGAGAGCAGCATCTCGGCATCCCCGCTGCACCCGTTTGTTTCCTGGATGGGAATGGGTCTGTTTGTTCTAACCAGGGATACGTTAATCATCGGCAGAGGAGTCAGAAAAATGCCCGGTGATGATAAGCACAAGTGTCGGTGCAGGAGAGCTTGGCACAAGTCCTGCCTTGCTCTCACTGTGAAGGGAAATGTCGTTCTGCCGTGAGAACAGTCACAGGGGTCCACACCTCCCTCATCCCATGTCTCTCTCTTCTTTAGAAACCCCTGATTCTGTTTTCACATTTGGCTTTTTTTCTAGGGGGGTGAGGAAATGCATAACTGCCTGGGGTATTTTTTGAGGGGATGGGGAAGGGAAAATAAAACCTGTTTAGTACCAGCTGTGAGGTTTCCTTGACAGCTTTTGAACATCCCCACTGCCATAGGCAGGGCCATGGGGTACAACCGCCCTTTCCTTCTGTATCTTTCCTCTGTCAAACAAATTGGCTTTTCTGCTGTAAAAACTTCCCAGAACTCATTGACTTTTTAATGCTGGGGGTCACACAGCCCCCCTCCCAGAGCTCAGGGACCTCATTGAATCCGTGCCATCTGCTTGGCCACGTCCTGGGTGCCCACCATCATCTGGAGCTCCCCAAAATTAAAGCCCCATTGAGGAGTCCTGATGTGGGGCTTCCCTGGCTCTGTGCTGCTCAGCGGCCTCATTAAATCCTTCAGAGCCTTTATCAGGGACAAACCCGTCGACTTTCTGGAGGGGGGGGAAAAAACCCCGTTGATTAAAGCAACAGCGAGCAGGAGTTGAAAGGCTAATATTATCAGTTTTAGCTCGCTGGGGTAGTGTTTGCCTGAGGTAAAACAATCTTGCAGCGGAGAGCGGTGATAAGTGATGCTGCTGAGCCTGAGCCAGCCGGGCTGTACGCGGGGGCCTGGGGCTGTGGGGCTGCGCCGCAGAGGGGGAAGGACGAGGGGCTTTTAGCCGGGAAGCGTGTTCTGCGGGCGCTCGGCTGCTGTCAGCCATTTTAGGTTTCTGAATCCCATTTCCCTGGTGCTTCCAAGAGAAGCTTTTGGGGGAGTCCCCAGCTAAAACTCGAATTTGCATTTAAATGGAGATTTATTTTTTTTTAATGAGCAGGATGCATGGGAGACTCAGACTATTAGGTTTCCTTGTGGGAGAGTGCAGAACTCTCTCACCTTTTCCATCTCACCCCCTCCCCAGCCCCTTTAATGCACACTTTAAATTAGACATTAAGGGGGGGGGGGGGGAAAGGAAAAGTGCGTCTTTAAGGAGAATATAATCATAAACAAATAAGTCTCGTTGCCCTTGCAGCAGAACTAATCTTCCCTCAGCTGAGCTGTGATATAGATCAGTAACAAGAGCCACGCGCAGGGGGTTCCTTTGAAATGCATAATACCTCCTCGTATAAATTGGAGTTGGTGTGATGGAGCTGTGAGATGACATATTGTGGCATGACCCCTCTCTACTGATTGTGGGTGAACCCTGCAAAGGTAAATCTAACACGGCGCACACATCAGACAATTTCATTTTCATCACCCAGGGACAAAAACACAGCAACAGAATCTTTTCAAATGATAATCTGCATGCTAGGCGCGATATTCTCCCTTCCTGCCTGCTTTTTTTTTTCTGGGTTGGTTTTTTTTCTTTGCATGTTCAATTCATGATGTAGGTGAAAGGAATTATAAATTGCTTCCAAAGTTCATTCATTCCTTTCTTCTCATTCTTCCCTTTCTTTTCCTCCTTCTCCTTTTGCTTTTGTTCTCTCTCTTCCTCTCTTTCTCCTGCCTTTGTCTCCTCCTCTTTCACCTTTTTTCTCCTTTCTCTTTCTCTCAATTTTTTCCTCCTCTTTTCCCCCCTCTTTCTTCCCTATTCCTTTCCCTTCTTGTTAATCTTCTCTTTTCTCTTCTTTCCTGTTTTTTTAATCTTTTTTCCCACCTCTCTTTTTCTATTTCTATTTCTTTTTCTCTTTTCTTTTTTCTTTCTCCACCAAAAGTTTGGCATTGTGTGTGTGTAACTGATTCATTCTTCTCATCCCCTCAGAGACACACCAGTAATAATGATTTATAGGAGTGCAAAAATCTATGCTCTTGCTGTTACCAACTAATATCCCTCCAAAAAGGGAGTTTTCTTGTAGAAGATCTCTCTGTACCAGACTTTCTCCCCTGCTTCTCTCCACTCCCCCTTTTGCCTTCCTGCACTTTTCCATTCAACTATTAGGAGTAATCAGCTGGTTTGCACCATGCTAACCAGGAATATATAATCCTGCAACACTATATCTCATCTAGAACTAGTTACAGTTGACTAAAAGGATGCTGTAGCTCTTCTTTGTTCTTGTCTCTAGTGTTTTGGTTTTTTTTTTTTTGTTAGGCTCTATTCTTTTGAGGCTAAGAGCGGTTTAGAAAAAAATCCCCTTTAATGTGGTATCTCTAATTTACCACAAACCATTACCCTTACAAATCAAGGTGGGTTTGTAAACCATACACAGTTACCAGGTGAGATGGGAGTTGTGAGGCCCCAGCCAGGAAGCACAGCTGATGGTTGTGGCTCTGCTGCCTTTGCTGAGGCTGAGCCATGGGCTGGTGCTGGCATCCACTTTGCCAGGGCTGTGGCAGAACCAGAGGCATTGCTCTACAGCCCTCTGGGCTCCTCTGGTAATCGTGTTCAATATCAAACTAGCTAAATACATTCCAGCAAGCAGTATGTCCCAGGGTTCTGCTCTGGAGGCAGAGAAGGGCTGAAATGCTGTGTTTGGAAGTGACCTGCCAAGCCCTGGTGAAGAGATGCTGCTCCTGGCACAGAATCCTCTTGTCCAGCCATTTTTGCTGCTGTTATTTTTATTAATACAATTTCTCTGTTCATCAGAGCACTGGCAGTGCCTTGGGCTGGCTCTTGTGGAAGTGGTTGTAATGCTCCCAGCTCTCCTCTCTTCCATGTAGTAACTGTAAGGTGCTGGAGATACTTCTGCAGGGGCTGCTGATGGCTCTTGACTTTTCTCTGTGGGATAATTGCTGGTACAGGCTGAGGAGAGTGGGCAGAGGTTGCCCCTGAATGCCCAGCTGCCTTCCAGCCCTGTCCATACCTCTCTGCTTGACTGTAGGGAGGGAGCAGAGCAGGGGCCTGGGTGCTCGCTGCCCTCGCAGTTACAGCATGAGTTTGGGACAGTCCCATCACTTGTCTGTGCCTCCTTTTCCCCTGTACCCCTGACATATCCTCAATTTAATTCCCAAAAGAGCTTAGTGATCTCAGGAGCCACAAGCTCTTACCCCCTCAAGGAGAAGTTTTGCAGGCACAGACATCAATCCCCCTTGGAAAGAAAAAATGGACAGATCTTTGGCTCACTTTACATAAACGTGCTCACAATTAAACAATCCCATCTCAGCTGGCACAGACAGAGCATGGGGTGCAGTGGGAAGGTTTAAATCTGCTCACAGATTAGGGCCATCATGGGCCTGTAATCCTGCTGCTGCTTCCTTGTCCCTGATGCCGAGTGACACGGCTATTGTACGTGTAAGGGAGTGACACAGAGATGAGTTTGTCGGTTCTACCTAGAGTGATTGCCATTTTCTTCTCCTAGACAAGAGGAATAAAATTGAAGGAGAAAAGGTCAGAAAGCCCTGGTCATCCTCTCCCCATCTCCCAAATCACTTGTTCCTCTGGATGGAAACGAGAAATGACAGGTTCCTGTGCCACTTGGGATGCAGACAGCCCAGACTGAAACAAAAAGGAAAGCTGGTTGGAGTAGGGGTGGATAGCAATGAACGTAGCCTGTTAATAATGCATCTCGGAGGCATGGGATCCTGGTTATTGGTCGTGGCATCTGCTAACACCAAAGTGACAGTGACAAGTTCTTTGATTAGAAAGAGGTCCCCACCGCTGCCTCCCTCCTGCCCCTGCAGAAGGGTTTGTGAAAAGCATCCCCCTCTGCCTAAATTCCCTGCTGAATGCTGCTGTGGAGGGGGTTCAGTTGGGGAAATGGCTGGATTTTGTCTTCTGTTTCTGCTTTGGTGTGTGAATGTCACATACACTTTTTTTTTGCTTTTTCTTTTCCTCACTCCTCACAATTTTTTCAAAGGGGGAACTATAATGATTCCATCCATCCTCCTTAGAGTTGCAGTGCAAATTGGCACCACACCTTTTAAATCCCAGTGCGTGGGTTAACAACCTAAAGCAAAGGCAACCAGTGTCAGCATCCCTGAGTAGCCAGTGACCCTGCTTTGGGTAACCTTTGCTGCTCAGGTGGCTGGTGCTGGGACAGGGCTGGGAGCCATGAGCACTGCTGGGTTGTGTTTTCTCAGGTGGAGAATTCAGTTTGATGGTGTTTGTGTCACTGGTGATCATTTGCTGTATTTGTTGGATAATTGTTCTGTCTGCATATATTTTGAGAAGATTGTGCAGGTGATGGGAACTCCAGGAAACAACTAGCTGCACCCATGATGGAGGATGCTTGGGAGGCAACACTTCTGTCTTGCCTTCAAACCATCCTGCCAGGTCTTCTTGCTGACATCTGCATGTGAGAGGTGTAATTAGTTTGGTCTGTTTTGCAAGGTGAAGCATTTTTCTGTTTTTATACAAACATGAAAATCCTCGTGTGATCCTTCTAAAAATACAATTTTCCAAACAAGCACTTTTATTTGGCTTTCAGGAAGAAAGTGCTGCTCTGAGAATGCCAGAGAGCTTCACCATCAGCTGGAGCCTGTGTCAGCAGCCTGAATCCTGCAGCAATGCTGGAGTGAACAGGTGCCCAAAGGGGTGCTGTGGAGGGATGCAGCATGGGGGACTCCATCATGAGTGTTGGGGTGTTTCACAGGCAGCCCTGGATGTTTTGCTATCCCACCTCCAGCAGTGTGGAAACAGTAATGCTCAGAATATTGGTACATAAACATCAGCTTGTTCATAAAATCCTGCCTGTACCATGGGTGGATGAGCTGGCTGGAAACCCCAGCCCAAAGCAGACTGTTACTTGTTTGAGGATGGAGCTTGAATGCAGAACTCTTCAGATGGGGAAAGGCAACCTGAGGTGCAAGAGGCAAGACCTGCTGTTTGCTACAGATCTGCAGGACATCGTAGGAAACAGGATGAGGGAAGGAGATAACAGGTGGGCAAATTGAGAAGAAGAGGCTGTGGGATTGTCTCCGTTCAGGCAGGTGAGAGAACCCAACTCTGTAATCTCACCCATCTTTAAATCTACTCAGAAAATTATCTGCTTTTCAGCATATTTTTACTTATAATTTTTCCCCCAAGTCCTCCTGGGATGTCTTTCATGAGCTGCATGGGAATTTTTTGCTTTCTTTTTGTATATTGAAGAAAAACTTTTTCACAGGAAACATGGGAGAAAAAAAACCCAATGCTTTTTCTGGTGGAAAATGAAGTGCCAGCTTTGTTCATCTCTATTGCTGTGTAAACGGGGTTGTTAAAAAGAGAGATTGTGCCTGGGGTGTGCAGAATCTTACCTGTCTCATAGATAAAAACCATCATGTCTGACAGCATGAATTCAATGATTTTACTGCATTCTGAGACAGAGAGGAAAATGCAGAAACAGGAGAAAGAGAAATGCACACTGTCAGGTAGAAACTCTTTTCCCAGCGTTGTGGGTTTTTTTCCTGAGAACTCAAATCAGCAGACATCTGGGCTGGGAGTATGATGGGTTGCAGGTGGTGAGCTGGTCTAAAATACTCACAGATATAAGTAATAAAAGCTGTGTTACGTTGAGAACAACAGCATAAAAAGTTAACAGCAGCAAACCAAGGGATAGGCTCCCTGTGCTCAGTGGTGTTATCCAGACCTCCTTGCTGGGGTACCTGAGTTTGGGCAGGTTTGCTGGCTTGGCTCAGCTGCAGGCAGGCAGAAGCTGTTGGCTTGAGTGGATTTGCAGAGGAGATTGATACCAGGCTCTGGGAAAGGCTGTGGGATGGTTCTGCTTTGAGTTTATTTGCTCCTGCTGAATGCTTTATTTTCTTCCTTTCTTCCAAGATGTAGCAGCTGGAATGGGCTTGTCTAGGTGTCTCTACCTGGTCTAACATAAAGCAAATGAAGAGGCAACAGCAAATACAATTCATGTTGGATGTAAGAGAAGTGGTTTTTTCATCATGGTGACCAAGCACTGGAAGAAGTGCCCAGAAGTGTGAATCTCCATCCTTGGAGAGTTTTAAAATTGAACTGAAGAAGGCCTTGAGCAGGCAGAAATCAGTGACTTTCTGCAGAAGCACAGTGAATCTCTATATTACTTTCCTCGTCTACTGCCACATCACCAGTCTGTGTAGTCTGTGCTTCAGCTGCAGTGCAAACTGGGCCATTGTGCAGACAGGATCTGCCTCCCAGCACCTCCAAGTACTCATCACTCATGTATCATCAGCACAGTCCTGCCCATGCTGGCAAGGATGAGTGAAACTCATGGCCAAAGCTCTGTGCTTAGAGTTGAGCATTTGCTCATCTGTGTTTTCTCTTCAGGAACAAGATGCCTTCTAGGTGCCTTTAGTCAATGTTTTTTGCTGCTGGTTTCTTGACTGAAGCCAGACTAAGAGAAGAGGAGCTGATGACCTGTGGCTGCCCAGAGTCCAAACCCAGCACTGAAACGTGCCTGAGCTATCAAAGAAGTCTCTGGGGCAAGTCTGCTCCACAGGCAGGAACTTTGCCACTGCTGAGTCCTCCTCTCCCTGGGTGCTGCTATTTCCATGCTAAGCTGTACAGTTATAGATTTTTAAGATAAGGTACTTTTGTTTCCCAGTTCTTCTCTGAGTTACTGTTTGAAACTGATATGACAGGCCTAAGGCTAGTAGAGAAATTTGTTACAAGTTCCCATTTCGCAGACATGTCGCCAGTCAAACAGCCTCCCTCTGCCTGAGCCTATTTACTCTCTCGGGGATCTATTTTTAAAAGTTATTAGCAGATTACTGGTTTTCTATCAACCTCAGGCACCAATCTCCTAAAGATACTATTGTACTTTAATAAGGTGCATTTGATAATCCTTGGATAAAGGCACTGAAAGTGAGAGGAGGAAGGGGGGAGAGGGAGAAACTCTTGTACCGATTCATTTGAGGGACATGGGCTAGAAAAGGGTTAAATATACTCATGTTTCTAAATGGCTGAACTACTGTATGTTGTAGTTTTCAACTGCAAATCATCTTTAATAGCAGACATCACGGGATGGCTCATTACATTAAGCTATTTTTCATGCTATCTCCTGTAATATCCTTTAATCCAATGCGTTCCAAATCACCTCAGGCTAAAATAAGAGACATAGCGATGTAATAGCCTAGTGTATTAGTGGGTTAATTGCCCTGTTGTACTCTCTAGTAGATATCTCTGGAATGAGTTCTATATTAATTGTAAATTGCTTAATACATTTAACTCCTTGAGCAGCTTGGTCCTCTGCTATGTCTTTAATGAATGAGAAAAGTTTTGAGTTGTAAATAGTTGTTTTCTTGTGGCCACATCACAGGGTGCCTGGCCCTTCCCTGGTGAGCACTAAGCACGCACGTCATCATCTCGGCACTTAGGAAGAGTCAGCCTGGAGCACTAAGAGGAAATTATTGCTTTTTTGTGGAAGCTGCAGAGTTCTGTGCCAGCCCAGAGAGCCACAGAGCAGAGCCTCACTCAGGAGTGGGCAACAGGCAGCTTCTGGGTCAGGATCTGCAGAGGCAGTGGCGCTGGAACTGTGGGGACTGGGTACATTGCACTGGCTGGACAATTGGAGATGCTGCAAAGAAGGGGAGAGGGGGAGGGGAAAGGTTTTAAATAATCTATAAGATTTCAGGCTCTCATCTTGCTAGTGCTGTGGCCAGAAAGGGAAGAAGAATGAAATGCTCTGCAGCTCTGTCAGAGGATGCAGCAGCGGGTCACTGACACGGCTTTCAAAGTATTGCCCATAATGTGCAGGAGCTAGTTTTCTAAAATTACTTCTGCAGCACAAGGCAGACATGTCCACAGATTTGCAGTCACTTTTCTGAAGATTGGGACATAAGTGTCACCAGGCTACCGGAGGCTAATGTCCCTAATTTCATTGGATTGCTCCCAGTTTGTGGTGGAGGGTGGAAGAACGAGCGGGCACAGCAGAGGTTGGAGAGGGTTCTGTAATTTGCCGGTGAGACTTTATTAATTTCTTCTGGGACCTTCTGTTTTCTAAAAATCCTGGCAGAAATATTACTGCCAATTTAAAGGAAAAGTACAGAGGAGGAATGATGAAAAATACTTTGCTTGGAAAATTTAAAAGAAACTCTTTCCTGAAGTGCCACCTATTGCTTAAAACCTGCAGCATCGCAGCAGTGGTGGGATGGGGGTTTGAATTTAACCTGCCTAACAGTCCCATCCACCTGATCTAGCTGACCAGCTCAGTCTGTTCTCTGGTGCAATGCAGTCATGCCACAGTACTGTGGCTATCTTACAGTTGTCTCTTCTAAGTCTTGTGTCTAAGATAAATGTAACACTCATGGAGATGCAATTCAGGAAGCCTTTTATAACACACTTCAAACATATGCTCAAGTTCCAGCACTCTTAATGGAGCAGCATTTTAGTGCTTCTTTAGCTGAAGTGTTTAACAGAAAAGATGTTTTGCTTTTGGGTTTGTAAGACAGGTGTTTCCCAACGCTGGCCTCCATGTGCTCCATCTGATGAAGAGCCTGAGCGGGGGGAGGCAAAGGACCATGTATGTATGATTTCTGCACTGGGATGGGAAATGGAGAGCAATGCCAGCTTTTGGCCCTGTACGCTTTCTGGAAGCTTTCCTGACTCTATTTCCACATAGATGGGGATGCAGCTTGGCAAAGAGACATCTGCCACCATTGCACATGGCAGATCAGAGATGTAAATCTGGATTTTCTGAGTTACCCTGCACTGTCTCCGATTGCTGCACGCATGCAACCACACAGAGTTATGATAAACAGTTGTGTAGTTCACATAACTTTATATGACTGCTGCATCCTAAAAGACCCAAGCAGAAATTTCCATTGCTAATTAGAGAATGATGATGAATGAATGAATGAATAAACTCTGATAGATGGAGTTTTGTTTGGAAAGGAAGCCCCAGTAATGCTATTTGTTCTCTGCGGTAAAGCCGGGGATGAGGAAGCGGGCTCCATGTGCTCACCCAGGGGAAAGCCAGCAGCAGGCAAGGAGAATGGACTCTTGCTCTGATGAAGCCAACTAGAAATTACCCTGGAAATCAGAATCTCCTCCAGTCACCTTTGTTCCAAATGCAGCAAAACTGAAAGGCTGCCTCATTCTGGTGCCATTTAGGCTTTTTTTTTTTTTGCTGCAAGGTAACTGTACTGACTTTAGTGGAATTACTCCTGATTTATAACTTGGGAAGTGAGAGAGGAGCCAGACACCCTGGGTAATTCTTCTCTAGCACTGCCCATACCCATTAACAATTCCTGGCATTTACATGAATAGTTAGTTTGGGATAAAAGAAATATCACACCTCTGTTCTAAAACATAGCACCAAAGTATAACACAAATACAAAGGTATTTGTGAGGCAGTCAGAATGAACATTTTGTTAACTTGTAGAGGGGAATTTCTGCAAAACTGGGGAGCCAGTTGTTCTCTGAAGGAAAGACACAAAGTGCTTAGACTGCTGGAAAAAAAATCCATCAAGTAATTCTCTATCTATAAAATAGGTGGTAATGCAATCTGAGCTTAATTTTGATGGCATGCTGTACTTCATAACAGTGACAACACCTTAAAAAATGTAATGAAAGGGCCTGATTTATTACTGAAATAATCCATTTAGCACTCCAATAAATAAAGGGAGAAAATACAACCAGTGTTTCGGCAGGAGGCAAAAAAAAAAGAGAAAAAATTGCAATGCATAGCAGTTTTCTATAAATGCATCCAGAGACTGTGGCCACATGTTTTGGGGTTGATTATTTTTCTGAAGCCAAATGTAAACTCAAAGTTAGATTTGAGATCTAGGCCTGATGTCCACCCTGCATTTTGATGCACTTTTAAAGCAGCAGCCCTGTGGCTCAGTAACACAGGGACTGGTTCTGACTGACAAGGGGGAGGAGAAAGGGTGGAGAGAATGCTGACTTACTGCCTTGCAAATATTTGGTTTTCAATATGCTCTTGTAGCCATTATAAAGTGCATAGCAAACATATTTTCCCCTCCTGCCAAATTTGTTTTAATGACATGATGTAACTTCTGCAAATGTCAGCTCCAGCCTCTCCCTCTCTATTTCAGTGGTGCTTGGCCCACAGTGAAGACTGGCAGGTTTTATACTCCCTCTACATCACTTCTATTAATCTGTTTAATATGCTACAGGACCTGGCAGTGGCAATGGCAGTAAAAGCAATAAAATCCTCACGTGGCAGATGTCTGTATTCGGGTACAGTGTCATGCTGGAGAGAGGAGCTGCCACTTATCTATGGACGAAGAACAACTTTCCAACACAGAAACAGCCCTCCAGCAGAATTAATTGACTGAGGAGGTTGGACTCTGATACAAAACATTGTAAGGCTGTGCTGGCCAAAGCCTTGAAAGAGGATGCAAGAGTGGCTCTGCAGGGTCTGATGCTTTCAAAGAGAAACAGTATTAGTGGTGGCACCTGCAGTAAAGGAGTTTTCATGCATGTCTTCAGCATTGTAGGTAACAAAGTCAAGGCTCAGTAACATCCTCCTTCTTCTCACTAAGCTAGGGGCCAGACTGAGAGGCGTTGGCCAAACCTCAGCATGCATAAGAACATGTTGTTTCCCCATCTTTTGATGGTTTTGCATCAGCCCGTGGTGCACACCGGTTCTGCAATCCTTAAAATGAATGAGAAGTACCATCGCAGAAAAACGAAGTGAGAAAAAGCAGCAAGCTGCTGCCATGTGGCCCTTTTTTTGTAGGAGGATATTTTGCTATGTGGCCTCAGAGCATCTTCTGTTGGTGGCTTCATCCCTTGTGCCCATGTCTTGGGCAGTGGAGGCTGAAGCAGCAGCTCTGGCAGCTGAGCTCTGCCCAGCCCTAATTGGCCTGTTTGTTTTGTAGTAAGTGATTCCTGCCTGTCTTGAGGTGGATTGTTTTTCACACCATTAAATGAAGTTCTACTGTATTGATCCCTGTTTTTCCAATTTGAAGCCTGAAAAGTGATGAAGACGTTTTCTTGTTTTCTCATGTACTTTTCCCTCAGTTCATTTAGGTGACCTGTCTTTAGTTCCTTGCTCTGCTCGCTGTAATTGCTTCTTCAGAGTAATGTTACACCGCAAGCATGGTACTGCAGCTGGGGTAGGCTTTTATGGAAGGATGAAGGAAGGTGAGGTTGAAGTCATCAACCAATATTAACTGTGGAAGGTTTGTCACAAATGACATCTCAATAGCAGTGTCTCATTGGCTCCTGTAGGAGCCTCAGTAAAACAGTGCAGAGAGTGAGGGCAGGACCATGGGACAACTTTGTCTCTTCAAACTGCTTAATATTTTCCTTCAGAGATGGAAATATCGCGGAATGTTATTTTCCTTTAGGCACAGAGTTCATTGGTTTTGTTCTCCTTACCTTTGCAAAAAAATTTAAATACTTGTATGTTTGCACTAGATTTTGACAGGGATCTATTTTTATTTAGCATTAAAGTAAGGGGTGGATTTTTTTTTTCCAGAAGAGATCAATAGAGCAGGTGCTGAACTTACATTTAAGTGGCAAGTTTAATTAAAGAAGGAGCAATGGTTGCTCCAAAGCAGCCTCACTTGCAATTAATTAAAGTATGAGGTCTAAACAAAGCCCATACCCACAGAGAAGTCTTCCAGTACCTTCAGTTGGCTCCAGACTTGCAGACTTTGCTGATGGAAACCAGCAAAAGAGCAGTGAAGCCTGGGGAAAACATGAGAGGAGGAATTGTTGCTGGTATCGTAGAGCTATCCCATCAAGGCTGGTGCAGTTTGGGACACTCATCTGCTAAGGGAGGGAGGGAGGGACCCAATTTGAAGTTTGACTTACTGAGTGTTTCATAGCAGCACCTTGAGTACCTCTACACCCACCCAAGCTGCCTCCTGATGTGCTTGTGTCACCCTAAAGCGAGGCAGGTGAGACTCTGTGATGTTTCTGAAGATTTTTACTCCCAGACTTTTCTAGCATTTTTGCTCCCCAAATCACAGGGAAACCTATAAAACATTCTTGTTTTAAAGAACTTGTTGTTTTCATTTCTTATGGAAGTGGAATTTGGTGGCTTTGCAATAAATGGCAGAGCATCACACTTCATTTTGCTTTTCCTTACAGGCAAGGAAGAAAGCAGGTGCTAATAATGAGGCAGAATCAGCAACTCCTGTGCAAGGGGATTGTGCCTCACCTCCAAGATGCTTCCCAAGGGGGCTCAGCCTCGTTCCCTCCTTTGCTGCTGTGGTGTTTCTTACTAAAACAGAGGAGGTATCTGTGAATGCCCAGAGGAAAGCATGGCTCAGGTAAGCTCAGGTAGCAGCAGGATGAATTTGTTCCCTGATTCTGGAAACAATCCCATCAAGAGCAAGTGGCCTGGAACATGGTCTGGAGTCTGCAGGCATCTAGGGTACAGGAAGGCAACTGGGCACAGGGCCTTTGGAGAATTGAGGCACTACAGGCAGATCTCAGCACACACTTACTAGGAGGACTATTATTTATTTTGCATTACTGCTATTATTATTATTATATATTATTATTACATAAGCCTGAGTTATGCAAGAACTTTACTGCACAAATTGTATTTGCTTGTTGGGAGCACAAAATAAAGAGGAATATTCTTTCCTTTGAATATCTTCTGGTTTACATGGGTGGGAAGTGCTCAGAGAGGGGACTTTGGGGGTTAAGATCTGTCTTTTGTGCTCTCAGTATCTAATATCGTGAGATCCTTGCTCCTACCTGGCATTCCAAAGCATTATTGTAAAACCAAGCAATATATGGATAAGAGATAAAGGGATGCAGTAGAAAAATAAACTCATGCCAATGTATTTTTCCAAGAATAGCAAAACAAACAAAAAAATCTCCTGTGAAGTTTGAGAACATGGTGCCATACAGACATCTGGGGGCAAACCTAGGAAATGACGTCCACTGGATGTGAATGGTGTGATACATTTCACAAGGGTGATTGCACTAGGTGGAGTAAATGGCAGAAAATACACACAAAAGGAGGGTTTAATTTATTTCTTTCCTCTCCCAGTGAAAAATCTTTGGGGAAAAAAAAGCTAAATATTAGGAAATGGAGCAACTTTCAGAGAGGGGTGATCTGTTCCTCACCTCAGTGATGGGAGAGGATTTATTTTTTAGACTTTTTTTTTTATTGTAAACTACCTTGTGACAATTGGTGATAAAAGAGTTGAGCCTTTCAAAAATCCATTTTAATAAAACACCATATGACCTCATAGATATGCATAGGATTTAGAAATAACATGGATTTTAATGAAGGTACTTGAAAGGTATGGTGCCATATTGCAATTTTATGGAAGATCTTAGATTAATGAAATTAAACGTGAACTGCATTGTTTAGATGATGAACTTAAGGTCATATCTGCAGCATTTGAAAGAGAAACCTTGAGTGGAGGGTGTAGAATCATTGATTTAGACCCTGGTAGACAGCTGAATAGCAAGCATTGAAGCATGAAGGTAAATTCCCATATTTCATTGTTAGAAGGTTAGCTGGTGGCTGCCAGCTTTTCAGTGATAATCACCAACCAATTCCACCCTGTTTCAAAAAAGATTTTGCCTTTGTGTGCTAAGACACTTTTAAAAACCATTACTGTTCAAAGCAGGGGCACACTGTTTAAAGAGAAGCTATTTCTGCAAAATACAGGCTGGCAGTGAGTAGATGCTGTCCTTGGATAGTGATGCTATTAAGTTCATTAGGATCATCGTCCATTTAAAATGCTTATAAGGAGAACTGCAACTGTTTGCTGGAGACGTCAGAGGCACCTCCTACTGCAAGTCACAACTACATGTCAGCAGTAATTAACTCTTTTGCTTACTTAAGATTTTGTATTAGACAAAACCTTTCAGGTTTAAGTACTGTTTTCTTCCCCAGACACACACGCACAGGTGCACGCTCACAGGGAATAAATGCACGCACAGGCACACGTGTTAAACTAATAGACATGGATTTGTACAACAGGAAAATTGCAAGGAATGAAATCTTCAGGCCTTAAGAATAAGTGATAATAGAATGATACTGCCAATTACTGCTGGAGAACAGTGTTGTCACAGGGTACAGCTCGTGGAAGTGGAAGGATGAGGGGCGGAGAAGATTCCTTTTGACTGTCTGCCATTATAGGGAATTTGTCAAGGATGTTAAAATTAGATCTAACTGGGCAAGTTCCTCAGATGACATAAATCAGCCTGTAGACTTCAAACCATGATCTGGTCACATACTCTTCTTTGTTCTTTCTTCGTCTTTATTATCTGCATCATAACACAGCCTGAAAGCTGCAATGATGCTTTAAGCTCCATTGTCTTGCTGCAGTACAAATGCAATGAGAGAAAGTATTTCCACACTTTCATCTGCTCTGCACAGAGTCTTATTACTTGGAACATCCACAAGTTTTACAAAACCTGCTAAGCAAGTGTGGGAGATGGGGACTGTGTCTAGACTGGGATTTAGACTGTGATGCTAATATCAATGAGACAATCTGTACGGAGTGACCTGTTCTCAGTGTGGGTAAGATGAGCTGCTTTCCACAATGGCAAAGTGATCGAGTTGCCTTTAATGAGTGCTGTTGCATACCAGAGTGAGAATGCTGAAACGGGAATCCATCATCCTGCACCCAGCCCTGCTGATTAGAAAGATAGTAATGTTTAAAGGCAGCATTTAGCTTCTGGAGTGGCCTCCTTGGATGCAGAGGTCTAGCTGGGTACAAGAGAGGGCAAACCTGAAAAAGACACTCTCAGATGGGAAAAAAATCCATACTTCCATGTACATACCCCTTCAGCCTGAATTTTTGGCAAGTAAGGCTGAACTCAGCCACATCATGAAAACTAACTGAAAGCTGCCGGTAATAAGATTAGAGAAGAAATAGTGTTAGATAATGGTCATAAATGCCTTATGATCACTCCTTTTGTCATTAGAAATTTCCTTGTTTCCTTCCTGGTGTGTACCACAAAGAGCTTGCACATTATATTATTTGTATGTGTTTGGGGAAGAGAGGCAATGTCTTAGCCTTTAGACATCTAAAAAGGTAGTGGGAGATTTAGAGACATGAAGCTTATTATAAGAAACGGAAGCTATGTGTCTAAATCCCCTGGATGTCCTTGAAAATCCTGTTCCCTAATATTTATCTTGCTGTCATTTCCAAATGGGATATTGCATATCCAATTTCTGGTGTGTATCTAAGTGCAACTGGACAGTCAAACCCAGGATCACATAGGGCCAAACCCAGCTTATGCCATATAGTGCTTAATGCTCTGAGTAAGGAGAGTGCGTAATAGCACAGATCATTTTCTGTGAAACTCTCTATAGAACAAAGCCCAAGTCCCACAGAAGTTCAAGGAATGTGGCTCCCCTCTCCCATTTTCAGAATTTTCTGGTACATACAGCTCTTAACATCAGACAGACTAAACTCTGCTGCATCCAGTTCTGTGGAGCTGATTTGCTGAGCTTTCAACAGATTAATAATAACTTGCCATTCTGTTGTAAATCTTCCAACAAATATTTATTTTAATTGTTTAAAAGAAACTATTGGCACTGGCCACTTCAGAAATGCTGACCCCTTAAGTCTAAACAGGGAAGTTAGGGCATGTTAAATATCAATTGATTATAAACCCCATATTAATTGACATTTAGCAGCTCCACTAATGGAGAAGAGCTCATTACTTAGCAGTTAACCCTCAATGCATATATATTAAATAATCAATTAGTATTTACTTAACATACAATAACCTCCCTATTAGAGCTAAATTAAAAGCCTCTTTGTGGAAGCTTTGCAGAAAGCATCGCACTGTGCTAACCTGGAGCCAGGAGTTTGCATTAACAGCCCGAATCTTTATAGCCTCTGTAGCCCTCAAGATGATTTTACCATACTGAGACCAGAGGGGCTGCATTTGTTGAAGTCACCTGGCCTAAGACAAACTCAGCCCCAGAGTTATATGACTGAGCATTAAAAAAGTGTAGTTTTGTATTTATCTATTAAAAATACCCTACATAATATATTAAACAGATTTTAATAGTAAAGACTATTTTAAAGAATATTTTTAAATTATTAAAGAAATGTATTTACTATGTATATAAGGTATTTTATAGACATACCTCTCTCCCAGCTGGGGAGATTCTGGATGGATTAAAGCTGAACCAGAGATAAGCTTCATTTATCCTCCTGCACCTGTCTGCTACAGAATGCACTCCACTGACACAATTGCAGCCTGTAAAAATGCAGCTTTAACACTGCACTACCTTTTATGAGCAGAATCTTCGATTAAAAATCTTCCTAAATGAGAAGAATTGTGGCACTAAATGAAAGGCAAGTGAAGTTCCTCCAGGATAGACATGGTGTCAAAAGAACATGCAGGTGTGAACTGAATGCTGTAAGACTATGTGGGGGAAAAGAAATGAGAAAAGCTTTAGTAGTGTGTCTTGTGGACTGTATAACTCTTCTGTGGGCCTAATTCAGCTCACGCTCCCTCTGTGCAGAGAGAAAGGCCCTGGGAGCTCCTTGACAGAGGAGGGAGCACTGGGAGGATGCTCAGTGAAGAAAAGTTGGTGAGATGTTGCTTATGCGATCCCAGAGAAACACACTAGCAAGTGAGAAGGACTCACCAATAAGTGGAAAAACCTTCGGGGCAGCAGATAAGCATTTTCAAATATAGGAGGGAAAGAGAACAAGGAGGGAGATGGGCAGAGAGCAAGATGATATAGAAAGCAAAGTGGAGCGGTTGGGAAATAGGACAAACTGAGGAGCTTGGTAAAGGAATAGCTGAACTAAATTGCTCAAAATGAGTCCTGTGTTACATCCTGAGCTGTCATTTATATCTGTGTGGTGTATTGAATATTAGCAAATGGATTTACCCCATCTCTCTCTGGTGTAAAGTAGTGAAAAGGCAGCATATAGAAAGGAGCTATTTGAGGCCTGGGTGAGTTCTGTATTGGGATCTAATAGGCCCAGAACCTATCCGGAGCGGAACGATGCCACCTCCACCCTGTGCATTAATCTGCTTTCTGGTGAGGGAAAGCTGGGAAATCAAGCAACTTCTCCAGAAGTCAATTTTGGTTCTCAAAATGGAGCCAGATGAAGAAATTGTCATTGATCCACTTCTGAACTTCGAGCAGATTTCCATAAAAATAATTAGATCCTTGTAGCTGCAGGAGATTGCGATGCTGCATGTTCCCACCCGGTGGGATGGGGGAACGGGCTGAGCAGTGCCTTGGTTTCAGGCTCCTACCCTTCACTGTACCAATTCTGAACAGGGAGTCAGGTGAGGGAGGGGTGAGAGATGGGAGATGATGCCTTGGACACCTTCTTTATAACACCTTGACAGGTTGTTTAGCCTGATCCTCAGCTGATGGAAACTGAAGCAGCCCTATTAGCCTTAAAAAAGCCTAACTAATTTAGGCTGCTGAGAAAGCATCTGAGCATGGGTCTTGGTTGAAAACCCTATAAAAACTCCAAGAAGCTCTAATGCTGGAGGAGTGGGGTTCAGCCTGGAGCAAGTAATCTGATATCAATCCCAGAAGAAGCAAACATAAGGAAGAGCAGGGCCCCTCTGGAGCAGCCCTGATGATATGGGACATTTTACACATGTGTGAAAGGGGTTACATGTCCCCTCAACTCCTGTCTGCTCCCTTCCAGAGTGACAGCCCCAGCCTTGCCAGGATGCAGAGTACAGAGAGAGCCAAAGAGCTCTCAGGGTAACAGAGATGGGGCAGAAATAGGCAGATAAAACATTGATTTGAAATATTAGCAGGCAGAGTTTAATCAAGGGATAAGCAGAACAGAAATGGAGGAAAATGGCAATGGTATTTGAAGGGTAATAATGAACCTGATAAAAAATTGCTTTAACTATTTTGGATCCCATGTAATTTTATTGAGAAAATTTAATTCTGTTTCAGGCCAGCTCTGCTGCTCAGTTCTGCTGTGGAGTATAATGCAAGCACACACCAACTCCTGCCCCTCCCAAAACTCAGGGAGGACTTTGCTGTTCACCGTGGTAGAAAGAGATCTTTGTGGTTTTTTTTTTCCCTCCAAGGACAGCACCAGTCGTTTGAGCAAGTGATAGTCACCTGTATTCACAGGTATATGATGTATTTTTAGCACTTGCAATAAATTACTTCCTTTTTCCTTACAGCTTCTGGAAACATTCCCAGACCCTGGCCTATTCATCAGGATTGTTATATTTCTGCTGCTGAAAAGAGGGAAGTACCTTTTTCTCTTACTATATATTAGGATGTACCATAGTGAGAGGGACTGTGCTATTGAGGGGAACCCCGTGTGAGCAACACTGGGTAAACACAGCAGAAATGACAGTGACAGTCCTCATCACAGAGTGTTAGCAATTCAAACAGCCATGTCAGTCAAAGAATTTGAGAGGTGTAACACAAGCAAAAGGAAGAACTTGACAGTTTGCAAACACCGAGTTGCACATTTTTCCCTAAGTGTGTTCGTTTCTTAAGTATCTTGAAGTGAATGTTATCCTGGACGAGTCTATGTGTGAGCTGGGTATGCTAGATACATAGAGATTTCTTTATTTTATAGAAAGAGATAATAAATTTGAGAATTTTAGGAAATTTTAGGAAATCAAGGCTTGCTTTTACCTAAGAGCACAGGGGTTATATCATTGAGTTCCAGGGAAGGGCAGTCTTGTGCTAATCTATTACTAACAAGCAGAAGAAAGTAGTAAAACAGAAGCAGTGGAGCAAAATCAAACCACCCACTAAACAGAACCTGATTATTTTCCAAGGTAAAATTATGGGGTGGTTGGAACGTATTGATGTTTCCTAAACCAACGAATTTAATTCCTCCACACTGTAAAGATCACAACTCAAGAAATTTAGGAAATTAGGCTAAACATTTTCTATTACCCTGAAATTTTGCCTTGGAGAAATGATAACACAGAAGGAATTTTCTTGGGAAAGAATTGGGTAAAGGATGCTACAGAATTATTTTAGTTAAACTGACTGTGATGCTAAAAATGAATTCTGGGGCAAGACAATAAAGAAACTCTTACAAGAATATTAATTCTGTTTCCAGTCATCCAAGGAGTTCAGTCACTCAAGTCAGGAGTGAATTCATAGTCAATCTGGTTTCATGAGCTTTGGGGAGGCCTTGCCAATGCTTTTCTTCCTGCTAGATTTGCTTGTGACTTCAGTGCCTTTTGTGGAAATGCTTTACTCTATGGAGAAGTGGCTGCCTCTGCCTTGCTGCTCTCTCTCTGCTGTGGATTACTCCCTTGTACATAACATCTTCCCTCAAGCCTCGAAGGCAGCACCAAGGGCTGTGCCTGCAGCATATTGTTCAGTCTTTTGCTCAATTATCCAGACACAAAACACTCAACCTAAGCTAACCATCAAGGACCATCTTCTCTTGGTGAGAACCCTCTGAGGACTCATCTCTACCTTGCTGCCTTCAAGGAACTAGCCCACTAATTATAGAGCAGGAGCGCTTGGATTTATATTGTATATGACGCTAAAAGCAGAAAGGGAGATCCCAATGCTGAGATCCTGAGTGTTTTTCCCATAACTTTGCTGTGCTGCTTGACCCCTTCCCTGTCTCTCTGATTCCCCAGGGAGACATGCTCTCCCCCATGGGCAGCCTGCTTTCCCTTGGTGAGGGACTCTCCAAGGCTGCTTTGAAAAATCCGAATTTAAACCTAAGTGTGTTGAACTTTATGAAGTGTGGCTGCAAAGAGTAGTTCCCATCTGTACACATTATGAAGTCCTCAGCTAGCACTAGGGCAGAAGAAGATGGTTATTTTAGCTGTATGATCTCTTAGATTGCTTGTCCTCCATCTCTGTGGAGGGGTGGCTGGCAGCACACAGCTCCATTGATTTAAGCTCCCCAGGCTCCCGTGTTGGCTCTCACTGAAGTGCCTGAGCTGCCTCCTAAGACTCAGCCATAAACTGCACGGCCCAAGGAAGATGTTGCTTGTTCTCTGAAGGACGGAATGAAATCACCCCATGTCTGTCCTCTATCTATTGCCTCTCTGGTCAGAGAAAACATAAATGCCTTTCCCACCATTTTATTTATCGTCTTCTCTCTTTTTCCTGGGTAAAGCTCTTTTTCCTCTTAGTACTTGTGTGTGTCTGTGTGGGGTAGGCGTGTGTGTGTGTGTTTAGGAGGTTAAAAAAAATTTCTTGCTGTCAGCAAGTGATGTTACAAACCTGCTCTGACAAGGCTGGTTGTATATTTACAGTTGGTGAGAGCGAAGGCTTCATCAATCTTCACGCTTTGAAAGGGACAGGCCCGCTCCCATGAGCACCTGCTCCGGGAGAACAGCTGAACTGTGACTTTCCAGGGAGCTAGCTGTAAATTTTAGCCATTCCCCCCACAGCCCACGCATGCTTGAGCTCTTTAACCTTCCCAGGCTGGCAGGAGTCCCAGCAATTGGTTTAGTGCAAAGACTGGGCTTCTTTTTAATTAACCTTTTGTTTCCCGCTGCAGGTGTTTCAAAGTTTCTTATTGTTAAAAAGAAAGAGGGAAAAAAAAAATGTTTGCAGAGTTGCATCCCCTCTTTCCACTTTTTCTATGCTTGGTGATCAAACAGGATCAGTCTTTCTCAAGTTTCCCCTTTATGTTTGCCTTCTGGATGTATAACAGCATCTGCTGGGAATCTGCAGCACAAGTTCCATTCAGGCATCCTCTGAAAGTATTCCTATGCCTGCACATATTCCTTGGTTTTGTACTGCAAGGTCACATTTCCTTTTCTTCCTCTTTCCTGCCTTTGTCTACTTCCCTTCCCAACCTGCTCTTCTTTCTCCAGGCAAATTTCTTCATACACTTGACTCCCTCAGTGCATCGATGTTCTCTTCAACTGTTTTGGCCTCTCACATCCAGCCTGCCCAGCCAGGGGAAGTTTGATTATAGATCTGACAAACGCTTCTGCAGCCTCTGCTGTTCCCAGAGTGCTTGCTCAGTGAAAGGAAAAAACCCCAAACCCTTCCTGCAATTCCAAACAGCCTCGCCTGTGCCATCTTTAAAGGTATGCTCTTCAAGGCCAGTGAGGAGCCAGAGTTTAGAAAACGTAATAAAGAAACATGGGGAGAGGATTTAGATGAATCATACTCAGGAGGTATGGCACTATTTTTGTATGTAAAAAACACTTGGTTTACTTCAGGTAGGCTGTCCTGTTAATAAAACAAAGCTGTATCACTTTGGAAGGTAAATATTCCTGTCCTGTAGGAAAAGGGAAGTATTGTCCCATTTGATCAATAAAATTATTAGTAGAACAAGAACCTGTTGCATCTCTAAGAAAATTCATGTGTGGAAATTTATCACAAGGAAAAAATACATTTAAGCCTCACTTAAACAATAAAATATATCTTTGAGGGAAAGTTTCTGACTTTTCTGTAGAAGAGGAATAATGGTTTCTATAATTTAATAGGTGCTAAATTTGGTGAGGAGTGCCAGCAAATCCATTTCATATAATGATATTTTATCTCCCTTGAAATGGTCATTTTCATGAATGTCTTTTTATTGGTTCTCTTGTTCCACGAAGTGTCCAAGGTGGTGCTGCTCATCCTCAAAAGCTGAGCACATATAGAGGCAGGGATGACTAGAGAAACCTATTAATAATGGTGACACAAAAAAATGGGCAGGAACTGCATGACAGTTAAATGTGCTCCCTATAAATAAAAAGCGTTTCTACTTTGACCCTCAGGGCTGTGGCTTTTTAATGCTTACTTCTGTAGGAGTTAAGGTGGTCACAGCTATTAAAAACTGGAGATAAGTTGAGAAGAAATTCAGGTGAGGATAACAGATAGAAAAGAACGTTTCCTGAGAAGATCTCACTGAAAGTTTCAGCTAGGAAAAAAAAAATCTGATATTGCCCTTAAGTGAGGGATTTTGTTTACATAGGCAAGGGCAATTTGCTTCTTGATAAAAGAAGTGATTTATTCTCTTAGGTATCTAATTGCAAATTCAGAGAGCCAAAACTTTTCCTCACATAGCCTTACTGAGTTAGACAGGAACATTAGTTATGAAGGCTCACAGATTTTTAGAACCCTCCTAGTGTACATGGTATATGATCTAAAACTCACCGTTATGGCACTTTATACTAACTAGAGGTAGCAACCACAATCTGTGACTGCTCTTACAATAAAGAAACTGAGTTTCGGGAAAGGGAATGGACAAAAAATTCCTGGGAAAAACAAGCAGAAAGTTACAAGAAAATCAGCATGAAATGGAAGTGGAAAATATACAAGGGTGAGTATCATATGGGCAATACATGATATTATAGTGTGATATACACACTTGGTATAAAATAGCCGGTGACATTCACAGCTAATGCAAGGTCTTTGCTGCCTTCCCTCTCGTGCTGAAGGAACCTGTAGAATCAAAATTGTTTGAGTTTTTTCACCCTTTGAATTCTCCCACCTTAAGTAGCTGGCTGCCTACCTGGGAACTCCCGCAGCCCTGCCTGTGTGGAGGAATAAGGATATGCCAACATTTGGTCCTGAAACTGCAAATTCAGAATGAAGCAAGGAGCAAAAGGAGTGACAAGATGAGCCGTTGTGGGAAATGAAGGGAAGACTGTGAAAATGGTTATAATAAATAATAAGAAATGTTGCATGGGCCAAAGGAATAATAGATCAGCAATGGAATGACTCTAAAAGCTGATGAGAGTTATTGATGGACATTGTGTAAGAAAAAAAAAACAAAAAACCCCTGACAGTTTTGCCTTTATGTTCACAAAGGCAGGTGGCAGGGCAGATGCCAGAATGAAAGACAAATTTCCTTTTGCATAAAGAAGAAATATTGAAGGAAACTGAACAGAGGTGATGGAGAAATTAAGAGAGTTAAAAAAACCTGGGAAAGCATGTTGGTCCATGTAAAATTCCTTTCAGGATTTTGGGCTGAGGCAGAAAAAAAAGCAGAAAAAATCTTTTGAAGATAAGTAATGGAGAGGGTCCTGCAAAAATGTCAAATCTGGAGCTTTGAGGAAGCTTTCTAGAAACAAAAGCTGGTGGTACAGAGGAAGTTACCTTGCATGGCCAGGAGGCTAATGTGTATTTTAATCTGGGGTTGCAGTAGATAAATAGTTAGGAGAAATTATGAGTTTAATTAAGCAAAACCATCAAGGATTAAAAAATTGGAAGCTGTGCCAATAAAAGGAGAAGAAAGCTGGCAGTAGCCTTCTGAGGAATTAATGCAAACCACAAGCCAGGGAAAGCCAAAAGATATAACTTCTGCAGTGGCAGGAAAGGTTGGATATAACAGAGTCAAGAGGCATAATCTGGAATAAAAGTGACAAGTGTGGGACATGGAAGTACATGGGCATGCTCTTGCTTGGCTGGTGGGTCCTTGAAGCTGAGTTACTTGTGAGGGCTTGTACCAATGTGACTGTGAGCTAGGAGAAGGCCTGATGCTGGAGGAACTTCAGGACACAACATAAAGTGATCATTGAGATGAACTTAACTGAAGGAAGCACAATTCAGAGACAAGAAGAAGGAAACAAATACTATAAAGGTTTGAGGGTGCCTGGCCTGGCTGAGGAACCAAGTGAGCATGACTTCAAACACAGGACAGATTGGGCAATTTTCTGTGTTTCTGCAATGTTTCAATGAAAGGTATTTTAATTCAATTAATTGAAACTCTAAGTATCCCTGAAGTAGGTACGTGCAAGCCAAACAGCTACAATCAAATAAGATGTTTCAGACTTTTCAATGGTTAACCATGAGGAAGCAGCTCTTCAAAAATGAGCATGTGTGTTTGGGCAGGGGGAACAGTGTCGTTTTGGTTCTGTCTAGCTGTCTGATGCCCAAACAGCTTTAAATCACACACTATTATCTTGCCTAGAAAAAGCAGATAACAGAGGCTACAAGAAGGACTTTGCCTATTAAATCTTAGTTCTTTTCTGAAAACTGTTCTTTTACAGGACAAAATGGGAGCCTGGATCCATAGTTGCAACCAGCCTTAACAAGAGCTGTGTATCTCACTGCTCACTCGAGCTCTTTCCACATCCCACAGCTCTCCTGTCTTAGCTGAATCTCACCCAGGTTCAGTACAGCTTTTGAGGATGAAGCCATGCAGTAAGTCCCAGGAGCACCCCGGGAAGTGTGAGGGACAGGAAGGGGTGGGTGGCCGCCAGAAGGTGCTGGTCTGAAAGGCATGTGGGGCTATGAGGGGACCTTCCACTCATCTCCAGAGGCTTCGGGGTAGAGTTGAGGGTAGTGAATGAGGGAAAGAGATTCAAGAGTTTTTGCAGCACTGCCCCACAGCAAGTCTGCTGCTGCCTATGAAAGGAGCAGTGTCCCAACTGCCTCGGACAACCACGTTCGGTGAGGAAACAGCTGCCTCCAGTTTTGCTGCCTGTTAGACCTCCACACCGCCATCCGGGACTGATTAATTTGTGCCTCAGATGGAAGGTAACGAGGTAAAGAAGAGGAAACATGTTTCTGTGGAGGACAGCGTGTGACCCACTGTGGACCGGGACAGGCACTTGCTGCCTGCAGAACGGCCGGGACAGGCTCTTGCTGCCTGCAGGACGGCCGGGACAGGCTCTTGCTGCCTGCAGAACGGCCGGGACAGGCTCTTGCTGCCTGCAGGACGGCCGGGACAGGCTCTTGCTGCCTGCAGGACGGCCGGGACAGGCTCTTGCTGCCTGCAGGACGGCCGGGACAGGCTCTTGCTGCTTGCAGGATGGCCGGGACAGGCTCTTGCTGCTTGCAGAATGGCTGCCCCATCGCCAGCGGCTCCTCGAGGGAAAACAGCGTGGCCTCGCAGGATTGCTACACCCGGCTGGGCTTCAGGTAAACTCCTGGGCGGATGGGGGCTGTGTTGGGGGGTGATTGTCACTGTGTACGTGTAGCGNCCCTCATCCCGCGGCCCCGCACGGAGGGAGCGGCCTGAGGCGCCTCGGCCCGGCCCGTGGCTCAACGGCCGCCGCCCGCCACTAGAGGCTGCTCCACACCTCATTAAATAAACTTCCGCGCGAGCGGCCCCGAGCGGAGCGGAGCGGAGCCCCCGGAGCTGGCGGCGGGACGAGGCGAAGGGGCGGCGGGGTTGAAGGCCGCCGCGGCTCTCTGGCTCCCCGGAACGGTGTTGCAGACGGAGGGGTACCGATTTTGGCCTCCCGTTTGCCGTACGCCG
>WBNH01012499.1:704707-723294 GCA_013401255.1 Urocolius indicus
GATTGTCACTGTGTACGTGTAGCGATTGTCACTGTAGTACGTGTAGCAAACGGTCCCCGTGAGGCGATGTGGGACGGGCTCGATGTGTGCGCGTCGATAGAAGCGAGCGCTCCGGCACGGCGCCTCACGGCTGCGCGGAGGCGGGGCAGCCCTTGGGCGGGAAAGCGCCGGAGCTGGCGGCGGGACGAGGCGAAGGGGCGGCGGGGTTGAAGGCCGCCGCGGCTCTCTGGCTCCCCGGAACGGTGTTGCAGACGGAGGGGTACCGATTTTGGCCTCCCGTTTGCCGTACGCCGTAAATATTCAGGGACGGGAGGTGGTTAGGGACATGGTTTTAGCCGTCGGCTCGGCAGTGTTCTGTTGGTGGTCGGACTGGATGATGTTAAAGGTGTTTTCTAACCAAAACGATTCTGTGTAACTTCCCCAGTGCTCTGGGCATTCAGCAATCCCCTGCTGCCTTTGAGTCTTGCAAGAAACGCACCTGTACAGATGCGCCGGTTCCCTTGCAAACATCTCGTCTGGAGAGAGACGTTTACGAGAGATTTTATTTGCGAGCTGAATTTCTTTGTCTCAGAGGAACAGGCACGTGTGTTGATCATTCGGCACCTCAGAAATTAGTTCCATTTTTGCTTTCATTTGAAGAAAAAGAAACAGCAACAAACCAAGCCAGTGATGACACGTTCGTCTAAATAGCAGCCCCAGTGCTGTAGGGATCGGTTTGCCAGGCTGAATGCTATCAGCAAGTGTTGCTGTGCTCTTGTGACTTACACCACGAGAGCTGCGGTTGTTATTAATCTCAGTTCTGCTGTGAGCTGCCGCTTTCACAAAACAATATACAACTTCATTCAAGCATGCTATTGTTGTTGTCTGCCTGGCACTTTAGGCTGCTGTGTGAGGGAAGGTTTTATAGGCTCAACATTTACAGTAAGTAAATATCAGCATTTTCACCAGCCTCCGTCCTCTCCCCAAAGCTCAGACTTTATTTCCGCTCCCTCTGCCTTCTTTTGCCACCAACTTGATCTTATTAGTCTGTAAAATTATAGCCTAGTTGTAAACCTGGTGTTCAGAACTAAGGAGAGCCCTAGCAGCTACGCTCGTATTTTCATTTTGCATTTTTCATCAGTGATGTTGGTCCAGGGGTGGTTTTATTATTATTACTTTTTTTTTTTCCCTAACACTGCTCTGAAAGGATAAAGCTGGAAAGCTCTATCCATTTCCTGGAAAAGTCAGTTTCTATCTGTCAGTATCTGTCATGCCGTGTATGCTATTACTTAAAAACAACTACAGGAGTGGACAGACCGGACTACATAAGGGATTTCTCTCACTCTAGTTCCCAAATTCAGTGGCCCACAGTATTTCTTGTTTAGCCTCCCTGTGCTGCTGGGAAGTGCACAGGAAGAGGCTAAATGAGAAATAAATGTTAAAGAAGTGCCACTATCCTGTCTTTGCAAACGGATAGGGAAGTATAGCTGCATCCACACTGTGTGGCTTAGAGTTTGAAGTTGCATCTGGCCACCACTCCCTGCCCTGGGCACACCGCTACCATGGTGAGGAGATGCAGACAGTTTTCCAGCCAGCTTTTCTCCCAGGGAAGCTCATGTACAAGGTGGGCCTCACTTGCCCGTTGCCTCTGCAAGCACTTCACACTGTAAAGACTACTCTGCAAATTCAAAGCCACAAATGAGTGAAGATACAGACATAGCTTGGAGGACTCAGACTTACTTGCAAATTAACATTATTTCTCAGAGGCAGGTGTGATGGTATCTAGGAAGGGAATGGAGCTGGATACATTATGCAGTCCTCTCATTTTAAGGGGAAAAACCCCCTGATATATCAAATGTGAGAAATCAAAACTTATTTCTTCAGTTAGTGTGGCTGTAAAAGGAACATTGCCTGAGTCTGGGGGAGGGAAGAGAATTTTCTGGGAAACAAAGGCACTATCAGCTTTCATGTCTGTTCTAGGCAGTCTGACTGTTAGGCAGTATTGCTGCTTTGCCTTTTAGTAATTTTATGGACCTGATATTTTAAGGCACCAAAGGGAATGATGATGTTCATTCTACATGTGAGATTATAAAATGGTGAAGTGTTTGTTTGCATGGCCTGGACTGGTAATGTCTGCTTTAGGGTGCTTGGTGGTTTATGATCCACTTTCTGTTGGAAAACACTGGAAACAGAAAGAATGCAGAATTATTGTTATTTATTTTTCTGCAGGTAGGTTTTTATGAAGATAGGTGTACAGATGGATATATAGATATGCCTGAACAACTGCAAATATAAGACAAAAGTATGGGATTTGCTTGCCAAAGCTGAATTCCTGACAGTGTTTGAGTCTTTTCCTGGGACACTTGTTTACTGAAGAACACCGATGATTTGCTTTACCAGAGTACAGAAAGCATAGAACAAGGAAAACTTGTGGGCAGAGATGAATAGATAGTGTGAGTTCCCTTTCAACAGTTCATCATTACAGTCACGGTGCAAGCAGGAGTTTTTGCACCTGGGAAGAGGCAGGTATATATTCACCAGGGCATTTGAGAATGGAAGCCTCTCAGTTTGAGCTGTCTTGTAATAGCACAAGATTTTTACAAGTACACAGATTTTTACACAAGATTGTGCATGTGGTTGTGCATAGAAGTAGTCAGGCAGTTTTAGGAAAAAGAAAACAAACTCCCCCTACTATTTTACACATATATTATGTGTTTCCTATTAAAGCAAGGCTTAATAGGGCCAGCAAGGCTGGGCAATGTGATGATTTGCTACCACAGATGTCCTTTACTGTCAGTTCTGTATTTAAGGGAGTAGGTTTAATTCAGCCTCTAGGTATATGTTTGATATAGAAATTGAGAAATCTTAGTGGATGAAAGGTTGCAGGTGTGCATTGGGGGGCAGAATTGAGCCCATGGTTAGTACAGTCATCCAGGCATTCCTTCCTTCATTCCCTGGATGCTGTTTCTGCAGTGTGAAATATTCTCCTTGTCTTCCTTTTTTTTCTGGGAAGAACTCCCAGATAAATGCATTTGCTGCATTTATAGCTTTTTATGGGGCTTGCAACTCTGGAGTTTCATAGCCACTCCATAATCAATGTTAATTCTTCTCATTTTATGGTTTAAAAAACGTATGTGCTCTATTCTTACAGACTCTGTAAAATGCCATTAGTGTGTCTTGGGATGATCATATATTGTTTACAGATGCCTGGCTATTGTAAGCTTCCCTCTCTATGGTACCGTTACCAGAAAATGGATTAAAAATTAAATAAATATATTACTTTGTTTGTTTGTTGTTAATGAAACCTGTTTTCCAATTGCTCCTTATTTGATCAAAGATTGTATCTGAGTTAATTGCATGGTTTTGCCCAGTCTATGTTTTTTTCTCTGAGATAAATAGGTCAAGTTTTGTTGACATTGTGACCCATATAAACTCCCTGGTAAACCACATTCACACCAGACTTTTTCCCAGCACCAGAGCAGTTTATGGAGTTATACCTGTGAACTAAATTATTCATGTAATAGGCATGTAGGTATTTTGATATCAACATGTCTCACTTTTTCAAGAGACTTGTCATCCCCTGCTCTAACTGACATTCAGTCTTTGGGTTACATAATGGATTGATTTTATAGCCTTTGGTAGAGGCAAGGGACTGTCCACAAATTTGTGTCTACCACTTGTTAGTATTCCTAATGATGTATGTTTTTTGGCAAAGCTCTGCTTTGCACTATCTTGGTTTGAAAAGTCTTGCAGTTATCTCATAAATGCTGTTGCACATTGTTTTGCCATGCTGTGCCAGACTTCAGAGTGTTCCTCTTCCAACCTTCTCCAATGTTCATTCCTTCCATCTTGGGATCTTTTCTCACCACAGAGCTTTAGGCATGGCTGATACCAGCTTTGCCCAAAACACTCGTCACTGCCAAAAGCAGCTGTGACATGTTCCTATGTGACCTGATCTGGGTTGACCTGCAGAGGGATTGGACTATATGATCTCTAAAGGTCCCTTACAATCCTACCATTCTGTGATTCTATGATTCATTGGTGCTGGCGGCACTATTCTTACCAGGGTTGCTCTCCAGCTGCTGACTCTTAGAGATCATAATTTTGTGTCCATGTGATGGTTGTCTTGAACGAAAGTCAATCAAGACCTTTTTCTACTAACCCACTGTATGGATTAACTTTAGAATCTGCCATTTCATCAGCAACTCTAGATATTATTCACAGCCTGATGATCTTTGCTGCAAGAATTTGCCTACCTGTTGGGATAGACATAGCCAGAGAGAAATTGGTACAGAGGGTTGATGACCTGTGTTAAGCAGGAAAAAGAGGTCACTGCAACAGTTGTATTCATGACACGTTGTCAGGAACCAGCTTCCTAATCACTTTTGTGAAAATATCACAATGAAATTTCCAGAAATCAGTCCATTTTGACTGCTTATCAGAAGGTGATGCTCTCTTTTCTACATGAAATGTGTGGATGGGAACTCCAGTGTTTGTAGATGACCTGAAATATATAAGCCCTTTATCACACATACTGCATTTAATGACGCTTTTCTCCTTTTAAGTAAAATGTTCCCAAGCAACTGGCTGATTTTTCAGTGTTGTAATTTACTCTTTTGTCTCTCTGGTGGAAAAATGCATAAATATTATGATAATGATGTTCCTGGTGACTGTGACAGTGTCAAGTGACCCATCACAGTCAGATATTCTGCTGGGTTTGTGTGGCTGTTGTGAGAATGACATTCAATTAATTTGGTTAGCAATACTAAAATTGATTATTGTCCATGAAAATGGTAATTGGGGAATCGGTTACTGATTAACATAAGACCAAGATTCTAAACTGTCTTGGCATTGTTGCAGCTTGTGTGGAAAAAAAAAAATCACTTTTCTTGACTAGGGCTGTTTTATCTGAGAGGATGTTCCCTTTATTTCATGTATTGTTCCAAAGTGGATCCTCTCTCTAATCTTCTCTCATGGGCTAAAGAAATTGGTCTGGATAGTAAATATGAAATATGTTTTGATGTTTTACTGCCAATGCCTATTTCTTCTTTGTGGTGTTGCTACCTAGATGTCTGACACCCTAAATCTCCCTTCCTGGCTTAATGATAGGTAACAACAGAACAATTAATCCAAGAACACTTTCTTCTCTACCTGCTTGGATGGGAAGGTAGGAAACACTTGCTAATTCTTGGTCTCTTGAATGGAAATGCTTTTCTGATGCTGTCTCATCAATCAAATGAGTGTAAAAAATACTTCTATTTTATGTTTCCTATTAAAAGTAAATGTAATGCATACTTTAATAATTAGCATCTGCATTATTATTTTGCTTTACACTGGGAAGCCCAACTGTAGACTTAGCCCCACCTATGTAGAGGCTATGCAAAACACACAGTTAAAAGGAAATCTTGGTTGTGATGGTTGGAATCTGTTACTTGAATGAGTGGAGATTCTGTAATTCGGATTGCACAGTAATTCACAGTAATTCACTGACAGTTGTGATGTTGCTCCAAATTGACACTTCAGTAGCAGAGATGAATCTGGCCCAAAGTGTCTCTCTAGTGTGTTCAGTTAGCAAATTAATATTGCGTTGTGTCTCTGTTCCTTCCATGGAGTGCCTTTGCTACTGTATCTCATGGCACTCTGCAGGGATGCAGTGAGGGTATTTTGCAGAGACAATGTCTAGCTTTGCATTCATGTCTCTTAGGAGAGAGTACCCATGATGCCTCTTTGGCCTATATTTTGTATTGTCCTGTGTGAATAACGGGATCTGAAGACTGAAATCTACTACCTGGATCTGAAATGAATTGTTTGCTTTCTCATGAAATGCTACACTTCTCCATTTCCTTGCCTTTTGCACACATATACGTATATGTGCATTCACACAGACACACTAGGGCTTCATCATACAGCAAATTGCTTATACACATGTAAGCAAATATCTTCTCAAATCATCTCTTATCACCAAGTGGGGTGTGGTGCTTGTTGTTCAAGGGGTTGAGGTTGCCTTTCAATCTGCCAGGGCCAGCCTGACACCAAAAATAAACAGCATAAGCCTGGAACGGTTGTCACAAGGGGCAGAGAGAACTTGTCAGGCAGGAGTGTGTGAGCCGGCAAGATGATAATGTGGCATGACACTTCTGAAATGAGACACCGGTTGCCATGGTGAGGAGTCAGGAGGGACTATCTCTCCAGAGGCTGAAATAAAACATGCTTTAAATGATGTTTGATTAGAATTTAGATCATGTAACTGAGTGGCTGGACCTTTTTTTTTCCCCACCCTCCCCTCCTTCCCTTTACTTCTTGTCATCAGCTTTGGCTGCTGGCAGAGTTCACTTTGGGAAGAAAGGGCTCTGAGTCCAGAGCAGCCCTGGCTATAACCCTCCTTCACTCCACCACTTCCAGTGTACTGAGAGGTTACTTAGTTCCATGCCCAGTCAATTATACTCCTTGCTAACTCTGCTTGCATTTTCCACTTGAGTCCATCATAGTTTAAACCAGTTAAAAATGATTCCCGCTGTTCTGAAAAACAGTTAATCAATAACACCCTGAGAATATTTCTTCTCTTCGTTTGCTTTCCCCGACTATTCTACTCAAGGTAGCTGTCATTCGTTAATGCATATTAAAAATACAGCCCATGAAGGCTTATGTACAGTATCCTTCCTGGACTCTTCATATTGAAGGAGGTGAATGTGTGTCTTCGATGTTCTAAGTGATATAAGGAACCTGAAACACAAAGAATTTGAGACAATAATGCAAAACAACTGTCTTTGTGGCCTTGTAAATGGAATGGACCATTTAAAAGTAATTTTAGCTTTCTTTGTAGTTTTAAGACAGCACACAACTAAGCGTTTTTTGTGCCTTTTTCATCAGAAATGGATAATAAAAGGGCTAGTTCTGGGGTGTTATAACTTTCTGACTCTTTGGTGCTTTTTGGTATATCTGGGTGTTTAATAATCTTGAAGTAGGTGTCTGATGTTTGGATAAATCTGCTAGAAAGTAATAGCTAGTTCTAGTGCTGCCTGGATGTGGACAAAAGCACTCAGCAAAGAAGGGCAAATACACTAAGTTTTGCTAATTTAACAATCACCTGAGAGCCAGCTATTTATTGATGTAAATCAGCTAGCTTAGCTGGTGCTGATGCACACAGAATGCCATGGCCTAAGATCTGTTAGGTGTCGTCTCTAATCAGTTTTGAGTGGAAGGTGTTAAAATACAAGGGATTTCTTTTTTTTGGGTTACTGGAGTGAACTGAGTTTGCTGACTTGCTATTGGGAGTCGTTATTAAGTCCACATTGGGTAAGTCAATGCAGAAGCAAGTGTTATTGGCAATTTTTTGACAGAAAGGCAGAAAGTCAAACAATCATGGAAACTCTACTGTAGCCTGCTTCAGGTGCAGCTACTTTGTACTATGGTAAAATTCCCATGCGACTGTGAACAAGAAGGTGTATGTAGCTAATAATGGTATTCTTACATACACACTGCAAATGAGCTTCCCATTTACCAGCACATTTAAGTTGTGGTCATTTGCTTTGGTAATTGAAATAGTTGCACCAGGCCAGTGAACATGTGACTACAAGTACGTTTTTCTCAGCTATTAAAATCTCTATGCAAGACCATCCTTATTAGAGTTTCTATTGTGTGTATTTATAGAAAAAAAAAGAGACTCTATAGTGGCTATGCATGAGATAGTGTATTCTGGGAGTCAGAGGATGCCCTGTAATTTATGAGAGACAAAGAGGTACATTAGATATTGTTAGAATACATAATAATCCTCTGGCAATAATTTATTCGACTTGCAAGGTTAGGATCTCCATAATTCTTGCTTGCACTCTAATGAAGACTGCTGATGCTTATTATATATTTTTGTGTACATTAGAGGTACCTGTGAATATATGGATACTGTACTTGCTTCCTGCTATCCCACTACTCATGGAGCTGCCAGTGGGACTAAATTGGTGTGGATCATTTGTCTAAATAGTCTAGGCAAGGACATCAGCTGTATTAGCTTCTTGTTAACGGTTCTGTGTAACTTTGTGTCCATATAATAATCTTCTGCAGATTTACCCTGCCTTTCTCACACTAATAGGTTACCCCTGGCTCAGGGTGACGCGAGAGTCATCAAGAAGTTGTGGTCTTCCACAGCACATGCTGACCATCTGCAAATACAGATAAACCTGATATATGTTTCCCCCACAATTTTAATGTGGGTGTTCAAACCTGATTAATTTGTTGCTGTAACGGGGTACATGGTCTGGCTAAGAGGTAAAAGGAGGAAGGGGCGAAATCAAAGCTTTACTTCACTCCCAGAATTCAGTATGAGTTTCCATAAAACTTTTGCTCCAAAACCAGTTTATGATTCCACCCATAAAATCATTTCCAAGTGATTTATTACTATCTGAAAGTTCTCTCCAGGATTTTTGGTGACACTACATGGGTCTTTTGAGCTTTATGTTCAAATTTAATAGTGATCACTGCAGCCAAATGGATGAAAAATATCCATTTCTTTACCACTGTTTCTTGTATTGGCCTCAGGGATTAGAAAAGTAGGTCTTTTATTTAGTTACACTGTCAGCAGCAATTTTGATGTGAGTTCAATTGCTCAGTTTGGAGTTCAAATGTTCCAGTTTGAATACAGACATGTGGGATCATAAAGCATCTTGAAAATGGCTCTACAGCTTGCCCCATATCTGCACAGAAAACTGCCCAGGGGCTGTGATGGTCATTCCTGGTTCTAAATACCAAGTATGAGACAGAAGTAAGAAAGACTTCCAGAGAAGAAAGACTGAGTCCTTTTTGAAAGAAGAACAGAGAGAACTGAGAGTCCATGGGTGAGAATCTTGCTGAAAGCAGCAGGGACCTTCAATGAGTGGGCGGGCCATACATCAATCGTGTGCCTTTATGTTGTGGGATGATAATGTGGAGGCAGAATATGATAGGGTGACGGGAAGAAGTAGGAAGCACATATCAGATGAAACAATGAGCTGTATCATGTTCAGGGTTGTGCCCTACATTAAAAATTCTTGGTTTCTAAAGTCCAGAAGGGAGAAAAATGTTCATATTCACAAGGCAATGGAAGTAAACAGGGAGAGAGAACTTTAGGTAAGGAGCTCAATGCTAAGAGGCTGGATGAATCAGTGCAGTGATGACTACATTGGAATCATGAGAAGGAAAATATAATTTTGAATGAGGCAGCCTCAGTCTCTCACTCTGTTTATAGGTGGTTTTCTTCTGTTAGACACTTTCTACTCCTAGCAGCCTCATCTTGTAACCAAGATGAAATTGTTCAGCTTAACTGATTACAGTATGTGTTCTGTTCACATCATCCTTCAGAATTAGTGGTAAGAAAAGGGTTAAAATTATTTTAACTGTAAGGCTTTTTGGTGCATATTAATTGAGTATTGCTCTATTTTATCGCTATAGTGCACTTTGTACAGCAGTTTTAAAACCGCTTTAAGTAATGTTTGCTATGCTTCCCGTAGTCTAATCTGCCAAATCATTTAGGTTATCCATACCGTGCAATTTACTTAACACTGACGTGGAAATTAGCCCTGAAGTGCTGGAAGATCCCAGAGCTGCTGATTAGGTTCGTGTGATAAAAGGACAGGCCTATAATGATTTTATACAGTGTTTTCATCTCATGGTTCATCTGGTTTTGAAGGCAGTCACCATTTTGAGATGCCCACGATGGTCCTCACCACCAGTAAAGTGATGAGAAAAAACATTCTTGCAGGCCACATGGTTTGTAAAGCTACAATATTAAATGGCAGATTCTTGTAGCAATGTTGTATCTCTGGCCTTGATTCAGGTAAGATCACGCACTATGGTAGTGACATTACTTCAGTAACTAAAAGTTGTTTCTTTCACCTTCTTGTTCTGAGACTGTAATAGCTGTGGAGATCAGTGAAATGGCTTCTGTCAATACAAAGGTTGATTTGCCTCTAATGTGCACCTGGCTGACATTGAAGACAAAGTCCTTTTTCACCGTGGTGCTGCAGGTACTCAGGAGACAAGAGCTGCAGTAATTTATGATCTTTTTGCAGCTCTGGAAGAGGCAGATGCTTATTGCAGAGGTGTTTGCAGATACCAGGATCATGAGAGTTCTTTGTGGATTCCAGCAAGGCCAGGTTTTCACCCTTGGTCCAAAGTGATCAGATCAGCTTTTTCTGCCCTGCTGTTACGGTGACTTCAGCAGCCTGGTCTCAGGCTTCTCTGAAGATGAGTGAGTTATATCAGCTCAATCCACTTGTAGATTGTAGTTTCCTATTTCAAGTCAATATTTTTTCCATTAATTCTAGCATTATCTATTTTTTTACTGAATCCACAGTGAGGTCACTACAGAACTATAAACCTTGTTAACTTGCCTCTTGGAGAATGCTTGATTTCTGTATATGGCTGTCTAGAATTTACTCTGCCCATTGAACCTGAATGCATCTAGTCAGCTCCTGGATACTGGATTCTAGAGAATATTTGACAAAAAGCAAAGAAGAAATGATCTGGAAATTATTATATGGCTTCTTCAAGTACCTTCTGTGGAAACAGGTTTATTTTTCTTTCTTAAACTGAACATTAAAACCTGCAAGATTCTTCCACAGGGAATTTTCTGAGTTTTCTTTTTTTCCATCACATTTCCACACTCTTTTGTCTTTCTTTCCTTTGGCGAAAGCACATACTGCTTCACCTCAACATTTGCATGTGCTATTGTAGCACACAGCTCTTCTGATCCCACATCAGGTGTCAAATCTTTAATATGATTTCCTACATGTTTGACTAATCAATGCAGAACATCATCATGAAAGATAATTTTACCCTCTGGCACTTCAGGGACAGGATAATGAGGCCTAGTGTTTTCCATTTTTTATTCTTCCACAAGAATCTACATTTTTTAGTCCGAGCTAATTGATTTAAGTTCATGGAGGAAGGGTTTTTTTACTTTCCCTTCCAGTATCTTGGATATTAATAGATTCTAGTGAGCTAGCAGAACTGTGTGATCAGTATGTTTAGAGATTCAATATACTGCCGTTCTGACCTTTCAGAAGCCAAGGGAAAAACATTAGGCCCAGCATGTTGATCTCACATGAACGCTGAAATCTCAGGCAGGCTGGAGCTGCCTGAGCTGCCTAGGGACAGGGACTTTCTGCAAGAAGGGAGGTTTGTTCTCATATCATTTGCCAAACAGGAGGGAACTTAGTCTCACAACCCAGTGAGAAGTGGGGAGATTTATGTCCTTGCTTAGGCCATGGCGGGAGGCAGAGGGATGGAAACAGGTTTTCAGAAGAGATCAGACACCCATGCACTGCTCTGAAAACCCTGATCAGAGAACATGGCATAGCAGGGTGTGAGTGGTAAACCACAGACACAGGCCAGCTCTCTCAGCTTCTGCTCCCCTGATATCCTCTTCCTTTTCAGGAGGCTGTGAAGCCTTGCTTTTTGTGCAGGAGAGCTGGCCAGACTGCTCACTGATTGTAGAGTTGAAGGAATGAGACAAAGCCCTTTCCAACAGTAGCTGAGTTCCGTACATCTCAGCAAAAATATTCGTTAGTCTATTGTTACTTGAGATTATGAACTAGCAAGTATAAAACTATTTTACTTACTGAGGCACCACTGATTTCATGATTGCACTGCTCAAACATTTTACAGTCAGTGACATTGTCCCTGTTGGCCGTGGATCTGCTCGATTCTCTGGATGAGACCTAGGAGGAGTACATTCCTGCTGCAGCATGTACCTGAGGCTCTGCAAAGTATGGGCTAGGCATGTTTTTATGAATAATTCCTGTATTTCTTCTGTATTTTACCACCATCAACTAGAGTTATTCTTGTAGTATTATTTTTTTGGGGGGATGGCAGCAGCTTATGACAGATTTGTTTAGGGTTAGCCCTCTTCATAAATTAAGTGGCAGATAAAATTTAATTTTGCTTATAAGAAAAGCCTATAGCTACTTAAATTGCTCATTTAACATCACTGAAAAGTAATACTCCACTTTAGAATGGACATCGTATTAACTTTAAAAGGCCTATTTAAAGTGACGGTTGTCAGTGAGTGAAAGCCAGATATGGTAATTTCAAGTTACAAATCAGAGTGAGGAAACTGTAGAATGGACAACCTTGTTAACACAAGCGCGACGGAGGAAGCACCGGGGTCAGAGTGCCAGCGCGGAAAGGAATAAAGACACAGCACCAAAAATATGTCCTATAATTAGGGCAGCTGTAAGAGTCAAGGTTGAAGATTCTTCACCATGACATGTCTGATATAGAAAAAGTGATAGCCAAGAGTAATCACTTACAGGCACCGAGCCTTAAAGGAGCAGCGCTGCACTCACCCTGGCTGGGGCAGGGAAGCCTGTAAGACAAAGAACAGGGGGCATGGAGTAACTCTGAAGCAGTATGTGTGGGGAAGGTGATAGGGAAGAGCTGGTAATTTCAAGGGTCAACACTCAAAGGGACCAAAAACTAGAACAAATTGCTCACTCAGCAGAGAGGTTTTCTGATCATGGTGTGGAACAGAGTGGTAACTCAGAGAGCGGCATGGGTTACCATATATGTTGGTGGGGGTATCTCAGGTTTAGATCTGAGTGAATAGGCACAAAATCATGCCTGGGAGGAGACATCGAGGGAAGAAGGTGACAGGAGAAGGCTGAAACAGTGCGTGTTTGTATGTAAATGGACAGATATAGGTGTGCCTAGGTACACTGAGTACCAGGATAACCAAAGCCAGGGAAGGGAGAATTTTGTGGACACACAACTGTACAGTGATTACAGTGACACAAAAAGGACCCACACTGAGCAGAGAGCGATCAGGAGGGAACATATTCAGTTGAATGCACAGCAGAACATGGGATGCACGATTGCTTCTTCCACCTCAGCCTTTCCTAAGTAGTAAAACAGGAGCTGGAGCCAGTGTGCAACGCACTCCACACTTCCTGTGGGAGTCTTCATGGACCTCAAGTGCATACACAGGGAAGGACTAGGGAGCCTTCCTTAGCATCCTGGCACTATGTACCTGGAGAAGCTGATGTGACTCAACTTGCGGTGTGTGTTTGGTGAATGCTTTCTTCTGACTGCAGCACTCAGAGGAAGATCCCATGCCAGCTAGGTCAGAGTGGAGCCGGGGGGCAAAGAGACATTTATATTAGTAGGGAATGTCTCTGTATATTGATCCTGACTTTCTGCAAATCGTTTGGGATCTGAGGAAACCTTCCAGGCTTTCTGCCTCCTCTGTGACCCTCTTTGTCAGTGGTTGTGTAAAAGCCCCAGGAGGCTGTCACAGGAGAAGCCTTCTCCTTTTCTGCTGCCTTCTGCTGTATTTCCTCAGGGAATGATCCAGTCCAGGCAGTTAATGTGGAGTGACATGAACACATGCTTTTCTTCCTTAATCCCCACCTCCTCCATGGTATCCACGGGAAAGGATAAAGGATTCTCGTGCTGAACTAAGTGCCTTACCCCCCCAAACACTTTTCTTTCTCTACATTAAAGTATATTCCAAAAGAACTCTGCTTCGCTGGCATGCATTTGAGAGGCCACTGCCTGGAGCAGGCACCCCTGGTCTCTGGGAGCTGGGCAGTGCTCGCTGTCCAACTCTGCTGCATAACCCATGACACCTCCCTGGACAAGCCCATTCCTCGACTGAATCATTCCTTACAGTATTTAAAGGTTTATAAGTAACAAGGATGAGCTCTTGAGAGAAGGACTGTTTGACCTTGCTTTGTGTTACTCTCTCCCCTCCCCTTGCTATCATAGATTCAGTTACCTGATAGCAATTTTTGCTTACCTGCTTGTAGACCCAAGTCTTTCTTCAAGGACAGGAGGCTCAGCCTGCCTCTGGACATTTCCAGCATCCATCTCTAGGTGGGCAGCATGCTCACTGTGGGCTTCAAAGGCCGAAGTGAAGAAGCTCTGCTCCTTTGCACAAAAACCCTGAGACGAGCATCACTGTAGCACCGGACAAGAAGTTTTCTGGCAGATCAAAGGCTATGAGGCATTCAGCTTCCTGTGCAGCCCCTTTGTCAGCAGTTTATTTTGCCTTTGTCTTTGTCAACCTGTACTTGGGGTTGTTAATTCGATTTGCCATTGAGAGGTGTGGATATCTATATTATTTTCCTAAAACTCCAGAGAATATTATAAATTTCTTTTTATTGCTTCCAGCCATGTTATTTAAAGTAATTAACCTTAATTTATAAATTTTTATATCAAACTGCCTTTTAACTTTTAGAACTGGCAGGAGAAGTCCATTTCCCAGGGCTCCTAATAGTTCTCCATTTAATCAAAATTCATCCATCAGATTCCAGTGTTAAATCATCTTTTAATTGGGAGTTACATTCTGGTTAATAGTTTTATAATTCGCCGCCTCTAATAGTTTTTACCACAGGGATCTACTCCATTTTTTCTCACTCTATTATTCCTGGTGTTCAGCAGGGACATTTTAAAAACGTTCACTTCCCCTGCCTGTTCTTTGTGATCTCATTAATTCTTGATAGCAAGTTCCCTTTCTCCTCATTACTGGAGCATAACTACCTTTATCACTAGGTGAAACCTTACTCATTTCTACAAGTGCTCTCCAATTTTGACTTTTTTTCTGTTTTGCCTCTTAAAAAAATAAGCATCTGCAACTTTTTTCAGCAAACAAGATGATGTGTACTGTGTATGGTCCTGGCACTTGATGCTACTGAGATTTCAGATTAGAGTGTTCTGGGGCAAGAACTTTCTCAAACTTTGTGCAGTGTTTCTCACAGCGGGGCCCTGATACTAGTCAAGTTTTCTAGGTGATATTTCCAGTTAAAAATATAAATTGCTAATACTGTTGACATAAGAAAACAAGCCATAAAAAGGAACCGATTGACAAGAATTGCAGATCTTTGTGGAGGGGACCGTTCAATGTGAACCCTAGTGTGCTGTTTTCTGCTCCTGACATTGACTAGCAAGAGAGTGGCAGAATTGAGCTTCGGCACTTCTTAGTCCTGGATTACTTGTAGATGAACTCTGCAATGTAGCACTTAATTGTCACATGTGCTGCATGCAAATGGCCTCACTTGATGCAGCTAAGCAGTTAGGCCAGTGTTACATTAGCTTGGTATCCTCCCAAAACAATAAAAAGAGCCCAAGGAGAGTAAATAATGTTGTATATGAGGCAGTAAAGCCAAGCTTGTCGTTTTTCAAAAAATACCTAGAATTAGCGTAAAATTAAATTTGAAACCTTAATCCTCCAAGGGCCAATTCTCGATTTGCAGATCCACAAAACCTCTGCAAATTACCCTACCAATCCTACTGACAGTCTTATAGGAATATGTTATATTGACTACCCAAAGTCAGCCTCTGCAAAGAAAAGTACATTGTAAAGTGCCATGGGTGAGAGTAAAGCAGAACAATCTCCCGGGGTTTATATCTTAGTCCCTTGAACAGTCCTGTAGAATCATTTCATATATAACTTCCTATAAGAAAAATAGGATGGACAAGTGTAAACAGAATTATTATACAATTATAGTGGTCCTCAGAATAACTATAACACTGTCCACAGTAATTTTTATGTCTCCATAAACCACTAGTGCTGCAATATTCTTTTAGCCCTCCTTTCGCCCCATGCGGTAATGTAATAACTTTTCCTCCTTAACGTATGCATCAGTGCAGTAATTTGATATGACAATGATTACGAAATACTCCAGCAGTTTTAATTGACTAGTGTTGAGATCGTATCACCAGAAACAGACAAGATCTTATCTCATGTATGACTTCCATCCCTCCTGACTGGTACAATATTTATGTTAATAAGCATTGCAGGCATTAGCCAAATATTAAGTCCTCAGCTGTGGTAACTACATTTAGAAGCAAACAATAATTTCACAGACTGCTGGACACTCTTTCCTTTGAGTGCAGTACTGGTAAATAAATAAATAAATAGATACTTATTAGCTAGGTTACAAAATATATCTAAGGAGTTTTTATGTCTGGAACCTAGATTTCAGGATTTCTTATGAGAAATATTACAGTAATTCAGCAGACAAAAAGTCACCAAGGCTTGATACTGTATCTGAAGACATTACCATAGAAATCTCAGGCAGTATTACGCCTCTTGTGTGCATATCAAGCATACTATTGCCTTCTCTTTTGTTGCTGCTGCAAACATTTACTTGGAGAGACCTTATTGTCAATGAATTTTTGACAGAGGTCAAAGTATTTCTGAGCGAATCTGAAAGAGGTCTGGGACTTATATTAGGCAGCTGACAGCATCAACAATAGTGTGTTTACTTATCCTGCATGCTAGAAAAATTAATTAAAAGTGTTTGTGAGGTGTTTTGAGCCTGTAGAAGCCGTATATGCTTATATGCTGGTCTTGTTTGTGAATGGAGGGAGCCTTGCAGTTGGCAATAGCTCTGTTGACTGGAGATCGTTGGGGTTTCTTTGGTGGAGTTATTTAGCAAAAATGTGATTGAGCGTTACAGTAAGTCAATGTGCGAGTCAGGTAGGAAATCCCCCATGGACTTTGCTTCGTGCCACCAGCACTGATATGATTGCCAGGTACAGATGGGTCCCTGTGGCTGCCCTAGTACATGTGCAGCTTTCACTGCCATCTTTAGCTGGCAGTCCGAAGGGAGAAAATGCAGCAGTCTATAACAAAACATCTGTGTATTTTCTTACATCTTTTTTTAAAGGTCCAAGAGTGCAATTTCCCCAAAACAGTGGTCAATTTTATAATGTTAAGAATTCTTAACATTTGAATAGATTTTTTTAACTTTCCTGCAAAATGGTTGTAATTTTAAAGAAAAATCTTAATCCACCTCCATGTATATGTGTGTGCACAGGAGTAAAAACCCCTTGTACTTAATTTGATTGTTTCAGCATTATTTCAGTAAATGTGACTTACCTTTTAAGGAGTTTTATTTGTTTCTGGCTTTTTTATGCACTTTTTTGTTAGAGAATTTTTATTGTTGTATGTATCTTTTCTATAGAAAAGGAAACTTATGAGGGTTTATTTAATGGTGAGTCACTGAGGAACTTGAGACTCACACTACTAAGTTCTGTTTGTTGGTCATTTGCAGCAATAAGCCTTCCAGGAGTCTCTGAAAGCTGTGCTTTCCCTTTTACATCTACAGATGGTAACAGCTCAGTGTATGTTGTACTTTCTCCTGTCTTTCCCTCATATGAGTAAACCCAGTCTGAAGTCAGTGTTTCAAAGTTTTTCTAGACCTGGACCAGTAGGCTGAGTACTGTGCAGAATTTTGCCCCAAATTCAGATGGATTCTATCCATGATGCAAGTTAAAGATGAGCTGGACATTAAAAGCAGTGCCTTTCATTTAGCGATTATATATACACACACACACATTTCTCCTATTTGGACACTTAAAATATTCATCAAGTATTTTCATTCTGTTACTCTTCACTAATGCATTTTTAAATGCGTTTCTCTCAAATCAGCCCAGTCTTCTCTTTCATGAATCCTTATCTCTGTCCTATGGGCATCTATATCCCTGCACTAATGTTCCAATGTCCAAGTACTGAGCTGTTCATAACCCTAATCATACAAAACCAGATGATTCATTACTGAAGTGGATGAAAGAAGGCATTAAATATTGGCATAAAGGAGAAAAGATAAACTAGCACTAGAAGGTTCATCTCTATTAGCTACAGTGTTTGGGAACACCACAGAAATAAACCTAGGGTTATAAATATTGCCCTTGATTAGGAACTTGCAATGAAATCTAGCAAAATGAACTTCTGTGCCCTATTTAAGGCAGTGATCTGACTGTGTGGCTCTCACTGTGGGATCAGGGCTGTTTAGAAGTGGAACATCTAGTGGCTGTTCTAGTACAATAGTTAAGGATTTGTGCTTAGTGTTACACTTGCTAACCTGGGCATTCACAGTCCTGAAATAACTCAGTAAATACTGAATGCTAAAAAGATCTTGTGGGCTCTTTTGAACTACAGTGTGGCCCTAAGGGAGCATCGCCTGTTGGCTTTTCCTGACAGGTAGGAGGATTAAGGACTTCTTTATATTTTTTAAGGCAAAAGGCACCTGAATTCACTGAATTTCAGGAGATGAGGGCATAAGGAGAGGTTCAGATCTTGTAAAACTTCTCATTAAACAAACACCAACAAGAAGGAAGCAGTCCTGCTCTGAAGAATTGCCCTCCTGTGGAAGAACGTCACTGATTTGGAAGGTGATAAATTCCAATGCTTTTTACCATGCTGATCTCTGCTGTGAGCTAGGAAACAGTGGTTAGATGTGGAACACAATTTTACTTCCCTTTATCTCTGTCCTGGGTTTGGCCAGGATAGAATTAACTCTCCCCAGCTGCAGCTGGGGGGGTGTGGCCAGGCTGTTCAATCCCATGGGACATCATGCTCGGGATATAAGGGCAGCAGCTGGGCTGGAGCAGTGATGTAACCAGTGCAGGAATTGCAGTTCTGCTGTCAGGCTGAGCATGGTGAGCAGTTACATTGGGCGTTGCTCCTTTTTTCTTTGGCCATCACTGTAACTGCCTACTCATTGTGGGGTTTTATTAAACTGTCCTTATCTCAACCCAGAAAGTTCTACAACTCTCTCTTGATTCTCCTTCCCCATCCTGCTGAGTTGGGGAGGAGTAACTGGGTGGTTTGGTTATTGTTCAGTTAGGGCTAA
>WBNH01012499.1:723432-885932 GCA_013401255.1 Urocolius indicus
TTCCTACCCTTTTACTTCCTCATTCTCCTTCTGGCTGGCTAAAACAACTTCTGATAAATTCGGGTATTCTTGGGACATTCCAGTTATCCTGCTTTTACTGTTATGTCTCCTGAATACACTTCATATTGTGCTTAAGGTTATAACATTCGTTACAATATCTGCCCCAAGGCTGCATAGTAATGAGTGGAATGGCATATGGGAGAATATGGGCAGGTACCTAGAGAATAGATCAACAGGCATTGCAGCTAACCCAGCCCCAGTGACATGCACTGTGGCTACACAGACCCCAGAAACATGCAGCGTGGCTACTCGAACCCAGGACAATCACTCAGGTAGTTTCTGAGCAGCACTTCTCTGGAGCCCATGTACTTTTCCGGAGTCCATGAAATAACTGTCCCTCAGACACAGATGTGGTGTCCCTGGAGAGACAGGGAATTGGGCAGTCAGGAAAAGAGTCCTGAGCATCAGTTCTCCCTGCTGATGTTATGTTCAGCTATGTGCTCTGATGTAAGGCAGACCCAAATTACAAGTAAACAAACACAAAACCCTGTCGGTCGTCATCTGTCTGTGTGGGCAGAAATTCATCTGGTAGCCTGTAACAAAATGCCTGGGTGGATAGCAACCAGGGAGGCGGTTCAAACCACTCCTCCTGTGGAGATGCTGCAATTTAGTGAATTGTTAAGAAATAATACAGGGTATATCACTCTCTCTTGTTGTCTCCATGCTTAGTCAAACAGAAAGCATGCAACATAATCTTGTGCATTTATTTGAGGTGGGAGATAATGGCCTTCAGAGTAATCAGTAGCTATCTTTAGAGGAAGCAAAATGCTGTCTGTGCTACTCTGTCCCCTAGCTGACTGCTATACCTTCCTCCAAAAAGTGGCAGTGAAGGGGGGAACCCTTACAGAACTAATTTAGTTAAAATTTACACTCCTTGATTTTGTGCCTCTTCTTTTTCCCTCTTCTAGTTTTGTAGCTATGATGTGGTATTGATCCAAAGATCTATAGGATCATACCATGGCTCCAGGTGGGTGGCAGAATTGAGGCTAGGCTTCATTTCCATCTGAATGGTGCAGAAAATAATTCCACTTTCCAGCTTTTATTGCTCAGAACATTGCATTTCTTTCATTGCAGTGTATGAGAATTAGCTCTGGAGGAAAGAAATGATTTTTTTCTTTTTTCCTCCCTTGATGTAGAGTGGAGCAGAAGCATTCAGGAAGAAGTAATGTAAGAAAGCAGACAGCAAGCTCATTGCTGTTTGAATTAGATGCAGCTGGATTGCTCTAACAAAATAGGACTTCTCATCTGGGGTTCAAGTGGTGTTTCTGTGGATGGATAGTCCCCAGACTGCAAATGCCTTGTCTGACTGGGACAGTTTCCTGCAATGGTGCAGTGTGTTCAAATACAATAATGGCAGAGGACCATCTAGTTCTTCAGCTTTATTCTGGGTGTCAGTGTGAGGGGATGCATGATGAAAATCAGCAGGATAGTAGAAGAGCCTGCAGCTGAAAAATACCTTTAACTGTCACTGGTACTCCGGCCAGCTCAGGTGGTCCACATGAGCTGCAGTCATTTGACTGCATCACAAACCTACTCACATGCACATCCTGACACTGTCTGGGGCTGATTCTTCTCCTGTGTTAGAATGTGTAGCACTGCTGGAGCTCAGTCCTCACTGGGGCTCCAGTACCAGCTGCCCTAAGGCTGTGTAAGTTTTCTAAAATGGCTCCAGGCTATATTAAACACTGACTTTAAGGACCAAAGGAACCTGATGGCTCTCTGGAGGCCTACAGGTTGCCTTCAAAGTATTGAAATTATGCAAATGTGAATTTGTAGATGGGAGAGAAACCAAGTGGCAGTGGAGCAAGGAAGTACATGTGAGAAGATGCAGACAGCTAATGCTGCATACCCCAGATTCCTTTCACGATACCTCAGTGATGAGTACAGAATGCCCACCACCACCAGGCTGCAGAATAACAGATGGTGAAGCTGCTGTTTGAGTCTTGTACTTGTTCTTCTTTAAGATCATTTTGGTATCAGGGTAGTGAGCTACCTCATTCTTTTTTCCTCACTGTGAAGTAAAGACGTGTGTAGCTAAGTGACTGTGGAAAGCAACCGAAATGATGACCCATATTGGACTCCTGGCATGGACATACTTCATTCAATTTACTGTGTGAATTTAGAAGTAATTTCCCTGCAAAAGAAGTTGACTGCCACCTGTTCATGAGCTTGGCAACCTTAAGTCACACCTCTGGTATTATATCCTGCTAGAGAAGTTTTCAACAGTTATTTCCTGCTAAAGGGGAATGAGGGGAGAAATTCAGTAACATGCTGAGAAAATAGTGCTGTCTGTGCCCAGTGTCCAACCAGGAAAGAAAGTAACAGGGAAAAGGCTTTTTCTGTAGCATCCAGTGACAGGATGAGGGGTAATGGACAAAAGCTGGAACACAAAGCATTCCACTTGAACATAAAGAAAAACTATTTTACTGTAAAGGTGAGGGAGCCTTGGCCCAGGCTGCTCAGGGACAGTGTGGAGACTCCTTCTTGGGAGGTCTTCAAAACCCCCTTGGATGTGTTCCTGTGTGACCTGGTCTAGGTGGACCTGCTTTAGCGGGGCAGTTGGACTAGATCTTTAGAGATCCTTTCCAACTCCTACCATTCTGTGCTTCTGGTGATTCTGTGAAATCAATAAATCATAAATGTAGCTTGCAGATAACTTCATTCGTGTATAAAGACTGTTTTTTAAAAGCATGGATCCTAGGAACTCTTTGTCAGTGCTAATGTCATGTGCAGGAGAGTGGGGATGGGAGGGTTGGTGTAAAAAATAATCTGCAAGGGTTTAGGTTAATTTATGAAGGTTCATGTGACACTGTAACTGGCAAGATGCTAAATGTTTCTCATATCCAAGAGATACTCTCAAGAGAATACCTGTCCTTATGAAGCATTTGCTTCTAACATAGAATAGATGCTGCTTCTACCTGGTGTCACTTCAGTTATATGACACTTGATAGCAGTGGGATTTTCTTCCCCTTCCCTCTCTTCTCTGTGGCTCACCCAGCTTGTCCACCCATCAGGGTTACTGCCTGGGCAGGTTTCTTGTGGGTGCTAATGCGATTAGCACCCTGAGCAGAGCCTGTTTCAGTGCTTCCAGATGAGTGGGTTTGAAATGCACTGAAACTCAGGATTTGTGCTTTCTGCCAATGACAAGTGGAGCAGTGGAGAGTGGACAGTGCCTCTCAAAGACTCCAGTTACTATTGCTCCTGTTAATTTGGGGTAAAAGTTATCCTTGTACCAAAGACTTTTGCTAAATCTGTGCAACTGAAACAGCTGGACTTGCCCTTCTCATTCCTTGCTGTGTGGGTAATTTGGAGAATATGGGAGAGACCTAAGAAAAGCAAGGATCTGTTATGGTAATCTTTTTTGCTTATTTTTTTATCCCCATGCTCAGCCTTTCTGTTTCTGACCTTGTGTGGAACCACTCATGTATGCAAAGGTATAATATGGTTTGTTAATGGGTCTCTGCTCTCAGATAAATTATTTATTAACCCATTCTGTGTCCCAATGGAAAAAATATCATTGCAGTGAAAGGCTCAGTGCAGGCAGCCCATGGAGTTTCTGCTGAGTTATTGACACTTCTAGAGTGAGTTCACCTTCTAGATCAAGTCTGGGTTTGGCACTGTCAGAGCAGTACTGACAGTGGCTTGCAGTGAATGCAGAGGAGCTATCCTGCTTTGTCTGCTATTAGACTTCTTCATTATGTCGCTGTGTCCCAACCAGCATGAGATACTTTGTGCTTGTATGTTTGGCTCATGCATGTCTTGGGGCTGGTGAGTTTTGCAGTACTTCAACCAATTTTAAGGGGATTAGAGGGAAGAGAAAAGTTTCTCAATGAGACTTTCACAAAATGCTCAACTAAATAGGCAAACACAGTGGAAAAAGTGCCCCAGTTCTTGTGACCGTCAAATACCGAGATGAGCTGGAAGTCCTTGTCCTAGAGGCTCTGCTCCTACTGGGGGTTTGGGCCACGTGTTGAAATAAGGACAAATCTAGGCTGGGAGCAGGTGAAGCTGTTAATGTAGGATGAGGTAGTTTGTTGTAGTCAAGATGAGCTGGCTTGTGTATGAATTAGTTGCTTTCCCCATTTACTTTGATTTTTTTGCTCATAATTTGTGCCATTGTAAAAGACACTTTAAGAAGTGCAAGGGGAGGAGTGTGTGAGGGCTTCCCTCTCCTGTATTTCTAGTTTGGATTATGTGCAAACTAAATTGGTGTTCTCTGTATTAGTCTTCCTTGGATGCAGTATCCTTTGAAACTTTAAAAAATGTTTGACTCTTGTTACTTCAAACTGGGAATGGGGAGAGATGGAATTACAGAGAACAAAATATTAATTTTCCTCCTGAAGACAGCAAACTTTTGAGGTGATGCTCTGAACAGCTATCTCTTTAAATGACTCCTAGATTTAAAGGAGAAAAACCCCCTAAAAAACAGACATGGGAAAAACCTGGATTAAACTGTCACTCATTCACAGTCTATCCAGGAAACTCATCCATGCCCCTACAGGTAGCTAGTTATCCCATCAGGAATTTCATATTCTTGTCTGAATCCTGGAACACAAATTGTTCCAGCACTATGGGTCTGCCTTGATTAGGGTCTGCTGACACAGATGTCCTCAGCATGTGTTCCAAAAAAGCCTTCTCAAATAACTGCTTCTTTCCCCAAAGGGATCAAAGGTTGAGATGGTCTTTCCAGTGCTTTAGCCAGACTGTGCAAAGCATCTGTGAAGTTTAATCCCCTAACATTTCCTTCCCTCCCTTTTCTTTTTTTAAGGATGATATAAATAGAGTGTTAGGGTTTATCTTTTTTCTTCATAGAAAACAGCTATTACTCGTAAAGAGCTCCTGGAAAAGAAAGTGCAGCCTTGCCTTTATCTGAGAGACAGTTGGGTTTTGGCTACTCTGGCAGGATAAAGCTCAGAATACCTCTATATACTTGTGCAAATATCTAATGTTGACATCTTTCACCAGCTGCTGTTGTGACTTCCTTTTCCTTGATGAACAAAATCCTCTTGTGATGTGGCCTCTGAGCGCCATTATAATTAAAAGAATTAAAATTCAATTTGAGCTATTGTCGTTACACAATGCAAAGTTCAACACCACTGAAGGCTGATTTTATTGATTCTGTATTGGGTACTCCGTGGAAATAAGTTACCTTGACACAAACATGGTATTGGCAGGAGAAGGCACAAATGGTCCAGCTCCAGCCTTTGCTTGCTTTATTGTTAGCATCACCTTTAACAAAGAGAAGTTGTGCCAGCATTTCTTTCTTAAAACATGGGTTTTTTTGAAGATCATCTCAGTCCTGGAATTATCTCCAGCTTAAATAGCAATATAAGATTCACTGCCTTGGCAGAAAAAATATACGTATGAGAGTTAAATGCTACAAAGCTTGTTAAAATTGCAGCTGTCAGTGGCAGCAAGTAACCTTGCTCATTCTTATAGCCTGAGTGGTGGCCTCTGGCTGCTTTTCCCTTGCACCTTTACTGTTCAGGCTCACGTATATCTATTTTGTTTCTTGAAAATAAAGAGCAAGCTTAAGTAAAGCTTATCTGAATTTTCAAAATCTGTTTCATTAAGAAACAACCAACTGCCACTATCAAATGTCTTTTTTTTTTTTTTCAACACAATTATTTCCGAGACACTGGATATTGACTTGAAATCAGCTCTTCTGAGTGTAAGATGCTTTTAAGCATTGATGAGAATTGTTCCTGTTCTCTGAAACTGCTCCACTAAGCAGAGCAGCTGTAGTTCATGCTCGATGTAGTAATGGTTCATTCAAACACGATAGCAGGCTGGACAATAGGAAGGTTAAAGTTGTTGTGATAGCAAGTCTGGGTGTGAGAAGTGAAGAAGTATTTCTGAAAGGTAGAGGGGCACATGGACAAGAGTGTGGAAATCTTCATCTTTGGAGCTACTTTTTCTAGTCTTTATATTGATGTTCCCAGTTTGAGGGAGAGACACATATATGTTTGTGGTTTTTTTTTTTTTCCCCTGGAGTGAAGATGTCGTGTGTGCTTAAACAATCTCTTCTCCAAATATCACCTTTCCTATGACACTGGTTTACCAGTCCTATAGTCAACTTGTGTATAGTCCAGTAAGGTCATGATGGCATTTAAAACATATGACTTAAATCTTCCCCTTGGTAGAAGAAAATCTTGCTGGGAGATGCTCTTGGGTGAAGAGCAAAAGGCTGGATCACAGAGGTGGTTGTGTCTGAAAGCTGTTATAAAGCTGGCTCCTGTGTCTGCAGGCAGACTTGTGGCAGTGAGGATAGGGATGCGATATCTGTATTGGTCTACAAGGCTGATTTGGAGTTGGGAGCTACCCTGGGGCTGAGAAGTCACACAGCCCAGCATTCCTGGGACGCCACTAAACAAGACCTAGGGCAGGGAGCACAGCAACCTTTCTCTGTTAACATTGTGTTCAGCACTTCCTGAGCTCTGGTGGCTTCAGGGAGAAAAAGCTGGTTGGGAAGGAAAGAGTGTTGCTAGTTGTTTTGACAGAAGCAGCAAACTGCCTGGGAAGACCTTGTCTTTTTACTATGTGACTATTGCTTACCTTATTGCTACTTCATTAGGCAAGGAGTTACCTAATTAGCAAGGCAAGCTGTTAATTATGTGTATGGCATTCCTCTGCCTTAAAAATTCTTTTAGATGCTCTATGTTATAGTGATAAGGAGTTGCCACTAAGCTATTTTCTTTTTGTGTGAATTTCTTTCATCTGCCAGAAGGGAACAAATCCTGAACTGCTGTAACCACCACAGATTCAGGAAAAGCCACTGAATTTCTTGTGATTGAGTTGGCACTAATGAACAGTAATAAATTTTTTTAAAATATTGTGGAAAAGACTTGGTAAGGTTAATAAGATGATAGAACCCCTGTGTACCGAATCAGTCTTGATAAGAGAACAAAAACTACATGTTTGCTAAAATAACTTTAAAACAAATAACATTGACTTTCCACACCTAGTGGAGACCAAATTTTCACTTGCTTGCATGCCTGCTCTCCCGGCATGCTAGGACCTGTCACCGTTCCGGCTCTCACCAGGACAGTGTGACTTTGATTTTTGACTGCTGGGCAATCTTTTTCATCAGATGGAGTTGGATTGCAAGGTGGAAATTAGGTGTCCCTGCATCTTCCCACTCCTTCAGCTCACATGAAAATTTTGTGTTGAGGACATGTATCCACTTCCTACTGGCCCCACCGCATGAAGCTTTGATTAGCAATTATTTCTGAGATATTAAAAACACAATAGATGTTGCAGGACTCTGGATTTTCCAGTTTGATTATTAAGGGAAAAGAAAGGCTATGATTACAACTCAATCATTATTTCCCCATGTCAGAGTGTAAATTATTGGCATAGCCTCATGATCATACATGCTTGTATGTTCATGTATGAAATGCATGTTTTAACTGTCTTCATTTGCATTGGTTAGCTGGATTCTATTTTTTTGCTTTTGTTTTTTTTCTTTTGGGAGATAAAAAATACCAAGTGCTTTATTCTTGCTGTCTTAGCAATGTGTCTTCACTCTTACCCTGTACCTCTTTCTGTATGTGAATTAAAGCAGTAAAACTTTAGACTTAGCTTTATGGAAAACCAAAACCATTTCAGTCATTGCTGAATAAAACACAGAAGAGGCCTCTGTGTGTAGCTGCTGACTCTGTATGGTGTATGTACCGTATCAGTTCTTTACTGTCATTAAGATGCATGAGGACATAGCTCTGATCTGTTATTTCAGGTTATCAGACTAAGGCTCTCTTCAGTAAGCATGTGTTCACTTACTCCTCAGTAGTCTTGTAAGCAGCTTGCTGTTGATTCTCAGGTGTGTAACTGTATGTGCATGTGTTTCCAGTGATCTCTTTCTTTGGGACCCTGAACTGTAGGACTATCATCTTTCTGTTGGCTGCCTGCCTTGCAAATGCATTGCAAAAAATGCCCCAATGGTAGTATTCTAGTGATGCAACTTGAAGTAGTGCATTTCGAAAACATGTTGGCATTGGATTCCTGGAGAACTACTTAGACACATGGGTGGCGAGCCAGGCTAACCCACAATACTGGAACACTGCACAATTGAAAACGTCTGCTCCCTTTAGCTGTCATGTGACTGAGAATTAAAAACAGCTTTTGAAATTAGTCAACAGCTGAAAGTATAACAATCAGAAACATGAGAGAGTTCAGCTCTGGGTGGACAGGGCAGATACCCCACTTTGTGCAGCATCTGACACCGGTCAGCCCGGGAGTCCTGAAGCCCTCTTGAAACAGAGGTGTGTGACCTGTTCTTTCAAACACCGATACAGCACATCAGGGTGGCATCTTTAAAGTACTAAATGTTCACTCTAACTATTTTATAAGGACTTTTGGGTAAAGAAAAATAGACTTCCCAATACACAGCTCCTCTTGGCTTGAAATTAGAGATGAAGTTGAAAAGTTTTGGACTTGTATCACTGATTGCACTATGAGTTAAAATACTTATTTGATAGTCAATAAAGATAAATTATACATAAAAATAGCTCCTATTGCCAGAGTGAGCTGGCAGTTTGTAGAAGGGGGTATGTGGTATCTTAACGTGCAGTCAGTTGTAAAGGCTTGGGAAAAAAATTTTCAACTGCACATTATCTGAGTGAGCTTCCATATTTTACCATGACACCGACTCCGAGACTCATTTCCCTGGGTTAAGTAGTGTGGGGTGAAGTATCTGCCGCTCTCCTTCTCCCTATCCATCTGCTGCGGTATTCTGGGCATTTAACCTGGAGCGCTTGCTGATGTATGACCAAATCAGAGAAAAGAGGCCGCGCTGTTTAACCCTCTCCCTTTGTAGCTGCACTTAATGAATGTCACATAGGCCCACTATAGAAATGATGGAACATCCATTCTGGCAGCATGAACAGAGCCCACCGTGCAATGATATGGTGAAATATGCTGAAAATATTCACAGGAGCCTGTGAACATAAACCCATGATTATTTTTTTCCCTTAAATCTCAATATTTTAGCTGTTTTCCACCCCTATATTATAAAAGTGCAGTTCCAAGCAGCATCTACTCTTTTGAGGAGAAGAAAACTCTATTTTCTTTTAATGTGCCTGTACTGAAATTGCTAACTTATGCTCACCAAACTGTAATTATGTTGTCCATGCAGCTCTCTTTGTCTTTCTAAAAAAAAAAAAAAAAAAAAAGTAAAGAAAATTGCAGTTCTTAATGGCAATATCCAGTAATTCCTGGGCTAAATCCAAAGGCGCTAAAAATAGGGATGTACCTTCTTTGGTAAAAGTTGTTTATGTGAAGCTGCATTTTGTCTACAGGCTTGATTATTCTGCCTTCACTCATGAGGAATCACAACTGTTTGTTTAAAAACCTTGCTGAGCAAATTAGTCCTCAGCATCAGGCATGAGTGACCTGTGACTGGAACAGGATGGGTATGTAGCTACAAAGAAGCTCTTTTTATGAAATGCAAGAGTCTAATTCTCACCACTTTCACCATTTTGCGAATCTTTCTGCAATGAACTCCATTATTCCTTTCTCTCAATACAGACTGCATCTTGCTGCTTCTCACTTCTAAACTCTGGACCAGATCTCCTCTTCCTTTTGAAGTTCATGTGTGTAATCAGTGCTGGAAAGAAAACATAATGTAACTTGCTCTTGGCCTGAACAGCTGGACAAAACCTCCTGTGTCACTGAAGTTTCCCCTAAAGTGCCATGATTCATCAGCCTAATTTAGAAATAACTCAGTCGTCTCACTTCAAAAAGAGATTAAAATTTTTACAAGCTAGTGGCTAATTACTTCTGTTACTGAGCTTCATGTTGGTAACAAAAGCCTGTCAACTGCTCTGTCAAAGGCTAAAGAAAGTACTAAAAAGGTGTAATGATTTCCTCCATGTTCCTATTAGAGGAAGATGCTGTGTTCCAGTGATGCTTTTCATAGATTTCCTTCCTAAATAAGAACACCAGCACCCTTGGGTGTCTTGGAGTGTCTTCCTAGGTTATGTACTCTCAATTTACAAAGGCCATGTTTATACTGGAGCAAGGAGACCAAGAGAAGCTTGGATCTCAACCTTTGCCTCTCTGAGATAATCAGCAAACAGTGTGAATGTGTGTGTGAACATGACATATGTAAATAAATGGATGAAATACTATCACTGGGACCTTCATTTCACCCAGCTATTGAATCATCTCATCATAACTGCTTGTTATTAACCAAGTGGCATAATTCCAACTTAAACTTCCCCTTTGTTTACTAGAGACTTGATGAAGAGCTAGTGCTGAATACTTAATTTTCAACATTCTACCTACATATATTTATAGAAGGACTGAGCAATGTTTATCTCAAAGATCTGAAGCTAGGCAAGGAGCAAGCTAGGTGTGAATCTCAGCTTTCTTTTAAAAATAAAATGTCAGGTCTGTATTTTAACAGAAATCTTACAAACAGGATTCATTTAAATACAGGACAATGAAAAACCAGAAGGTGCAATTTCTAATATTTGCACATTCACTTTAAAACATCAGTTTGTTTATTCTTTAATTTTATGACTCAAAACATAACTTCCTTCTTGCAGCTTCTACTAGATAAGGTGAAAGGGAATTAATCATATGTGCTGCTGTACATCTTAATACATGTAAGAAAATTAGGATGGAAAGGTGAATGTGGCTTTGAAGCTGAAGAACTGTGCTTTAAAGAGCAGCAACAGCTCCCCCTGTTCTGGAGAAATGTGAGGGTAGTGAAGCTCCTGATGGAGCAGAGCTGCTGACAATTCTCTACTGAAATGAGAAAAGAGTAGTAAAAGCATCTCAATAAATTAGTTTAGATGTTTAAATGATGCTGTTAATCGTTTCTGTAAACAAGACTTTTAACAACAAGCTGTACCTGCTCTTTCTGTTTTCAGATACTCCTCTCTGGTCTTCTCTTTCCCTGGTGGAGAACCACCAACTTGATTAACATATTAAATGAAGCAGAACCCGGTGCTATGTCTGCACACTACTGCTTCCTATGGCATATGAGAAACTTCCAAATGACCAGTTATAACCATCCTCCACCCTCCTAACCCAGAATCTGTATTTTAAGGACATTATGCCATGTGACAGAGCATAACTGCTTCCCTCACGATTTTGGGTTCTTACTCTTCAGAAAGTGTTTTTTCTTTAAAAGTCTTTTTCTTTTCAAGTACCTCAGTGCTGTGTCTCCTTATCTCCCCATAGGGTCTTTTCATTTTCCCCTCTTCTAGCACAAGTCTGCATATGATCATCAATGCACAGGCTCTCTCCTGGAGCTGCTTGCCAACCACCCTCCCTATCCTGGGCAGGCTTGACAGGATGGGTGCCCCAAGATAAATAGGCACCTTCTGCACGTAGGTGAAAATCGAACTGTCCTCATGCTCATCTGGAGCTGAATAGATTGTCATGAGAGCCTGGGGACAAGGGGAGTGTGTGTGTGTTACTGGGGCAAGGCCATGGTGCTCTGTCCTGCAGACGATGCTGCAGGGACAGCGTCAGCTACAGTGAGCTGTGGACCTGAGGACTGCCTTGCACTCAGATTTGTGTCTGCGGCACCCAGCTGCAACGAGGCACATGAGAGCCAAAGCTGCTGTGACACGGCATATGGGGCCCTGTGGTGGTGCAAGAAGGGGGGCAAGAAGAGCTGGGGGAGGGGAGAGGCATGCATATAAATCATTATTGGCGAACATCTCAGCTCTTGAGCCAGGCTGTCGCTTGCCGCTGCTCGTGGTGCAGCCCAGACATAAATCATAATTCCCCTACAATAGATCCTTTTGCAGCCGCCATCAGGAAAAGTGTGTTGGTTTTATCGATTTTTTGACACTGGGGCCCTGGCAACGGCCGCTCTGAATCATTATGAAATGAAACTGATTAGGAATTCATGGAATACTAAATAAACTTTACGAGCCCGTTGTAAGTTTTTTGATGCATGGGGAGCGGAAAATGAAAACTAATGATATAAAAATTACACAGCGTGCTGAGTATTATTATACTGCTATTGATTTGTTTCAAACTGTACATCAAAATCGAAGTGTGCTGGGTGTGCTTGGCTGCAAGGCTGATGCTCAAAAGCTTTTGAGGTTGTTTTTTTTTTTTTTTTAATGCTGGCTCCAGCATTTTTTGCCAGCCAGAAGGTTAGTGCCACTGCAGAATTGCTGAAATGCTCCCTGCACCTGCGTATTCTCCTGCCACCACCCTTTGCATGGTTATCACTGACTTCATTCTCCTGTTTGCATGCAGACTCTCACAAGGCAAAAATATATTGACAAGGATTTTAGCCTAAGTGGATAACTCCCCACACGCACTTCTGCTCTAGGGAATTTTACTTCTGTTCCTTAATAGCCAACATTGTGAGAGAAGCCCAGGACACTTGACAAACATTTATGCAAAACTGCACAAAAGGATCATTTGTTCTGTCACTAACTGCAGCCACCTCGGGAGTGAAGGGTAACAGCTGGTTATAACGTTTCCCAGCAGTTTGTGGCAAGAGTAGACAACCATTTTTTAAACTTTTCTTACAATTTGTAACATGATCATAATAGCCCTGCCCCCACACTTAAAGTCAGTGGAAAAAAAGAGTAGAATTGGTGTGACCTATTTGCTTCCTATTTACTGTTTTTTAGGGAGATGTCTGATCACAGGCTTTGAGTACTTCTGAAAGTGAAGTTGCATGTGAGAGCAGGAACTGTTTCTGTAAGCAAGTGAATATACCATGATAGCTGGTAGTGATGTCCAGTGGCCTCAGTTCCCAGAGAGGAGGCAGATGGGGTCTTGAGGGTATGCCTGCTGCTGGAGGATCATCTGGCAGCTTAGCTGTGCCCTAATGCAGGGGACTTTTTAGAGACTTCGTGGCTACCAGTGCTGGTGATCATCTCTGGCCTAAGCATATTGCCTGTAAATGAAAATGTAATACTGGTGAGTAGGAAGAAAATCCAATGGATAAAGAACAAGAGAGGAGGGGAAAATTTAAGCAACTGGAAGTAAGCTGCTGATCCACAGAAGGCTAAGCTGCCATGTCACTCAGTTAGTCTCCTGAGACTATACTTTTCTGTAGGTAAACCTCACACAGCTGCTTCTATATCACTGATAAACTTGGATGTTGCTGCTCCTGGCTCCGTATCGAACATCAGTTTGTAAACTATGATGTCCAGCTTGAGTTCATGTGGGCTGAAGGCACAAGGTCCTTCATCTTACAAACAGTTCCTCTGGGATTCCTTTCTGTTGACGAGCATACAGAGACCTGAGTGTGCCAAGTATTAACAGTGAGTGTTATTAACTGTGGGCCAGGAGGCCTTTGGTCAGGGAAGTTTTGTCTCCAGCCATCATGGTATTGTGAGAAGCAGAGAGTGGCCTGCTGGACTTTAAATGTGGGCCAAATAGTAAGAAGCTGTTAGGTTCAAATTCCTCTGAAACAGTTGCCCAATGAATTCATAAAGAAGTCTGAGAGTAACATTGACCACCTTCATTTATCTGGAAAACAAGTCCTTTGTTTCTGTTAGATAATGATGGACTTTGTGCAGTTCACAACTAAGGATGATCACAGGTTAGCTCAAGGAACAGCAACTTGTATGTAGGGAGAAGGGTCTTGGTTCTCTTCCACTCAGGTGCTGACTGGTCCCAGGATGCCATCGACTCCAATAAATTCCTTGGCAGCTCTGGGCTTGTTACAGTAATCTATATATATTTCAATGTTTTGTCTGATATAAGTGGGGAATGATCTTAAATGAAGCCAGTTTTCGTTTTGCTTCCATCCCACATACAATAGCAATGTCCTCTTTATATGGCTTGTCAGCGTGTGAGTGCGTGCACTGGGGATTTTTCTAAGATATGTATATTGAATTTAGATTTGTGCTCTTAGTACCTTCACTCATTCATTCAGAGCCATATTGACTACATAAATTGAGTGTTACAAGTAAGAGAGAGTTTAGCCATTATTTTCTCAGTGATTTGATTTAATGGCCTGGGTGTTTTGGCCATTACTTCTGGCTTTTCATTTGCATGGATTCTTGGCTCTGCTGATTACCATGTTTTTTATGTTTGCCATTTAATTTTTTTCCCCTTTTGGAGAGCTGAATTTTTCATGATTAATTAAATTCCCTTTTCTGTTGTGTATCTTCCATATACATGCACATATATAGAGGGCTATATATACACTACATATAGTGGGGTTTTTCTCCCATCTCTGCTGATTATACAGAGTTAAATGCAGCTGTCTGTTTGACAGGAATATTGTGTACTGTATGTGAAGTGATATACAGGTCAGTATATTACTGATGAATAAAAGTTTCCTCCTAAGGCAGCTGCTGCAGATTACTTAGTGCTTGACATGGCGTGTCTTTGTGTCACTGTTACCGGGTGAAATTAAATCAGAACAGGAAAATATTAATTTAAAGTAGGGGATAGAGGCTGCTCACTTCCAATTACTCTCTACTCTGTCAGCTTTATATGGGCGCAAACAAGGAAGGAGGCTGGATTAATTGCTTTGGACTCTGCCCCACTACAGGCCCAATTATAGAAACATATTGGCTCCCAGCACTATTATATACACTGCTGTGCAGGAAATTGTGTGAAATTTTAACGGATTTCAGATGTAATAATAGAGAACATGATTCAGGACAGCATTAGCAGGCTGGGTGGAATCTTTACGGATGGGTTAAGGTTAAGCTGTTTGGGGGTCCTTTGTGTATTAAAGGATCATCTGGTTAACCCATGTACTGGGAGCTTTTGATACTGGCCTGGGAGCAAACAGAATAAAAACATTCATCCTCTGACAACAAGGAGCTAAATCCTCAGTCAGAATGAGGGCAGAAACGTACAGTGTAAGGATGGAGAGCACAAGCTTGTGTGCGGTTGGATTTTGATGCTGAAGAGGCAATGTGAAAATGTCTTGCATGGCATTAAGCATGTTGATGTTTCTAAATATTCTTTAGAAACCATTCCTGGCTCATGTCTGCTTTTGTGTGAGACCCACCTGCAAAGCCTGGGTCAGAACAGAGAGCCACTAGTGCGAAGTGAATAACGCTGACATTTAAAATGCGCATTGGATAATCATTTTGTAAGCAGTTGTAGGAATATATTTCAATTCACTATTTTAGTTTAAATTTGGGGTTTGTTCCTCTAAACTAAGAATTCTGTCTGCCATTTCATTCTTTTTCCTGTGTTTAAACCCACATAGCTCAATTCCTTATTTTAAGGCAATTTATTTGGGTGGTATGTGTATGTATCTTCGAGGGCAGGTATTTTTACAGGTGTTTTCATTCTTTTTTTTTTTTTTTTTTTTAAAAAGCATGTGTTTAATGAGGGGTTGTGTGCAGTAAGTGAATAGATAAAGGCTTGTAGTATTGGTTCTGTTTGTTGTTTTTTCTTGTTTTTGTTCATTGTGTATTGACATTGGGCCAGTTTCCATGGGTAAGTTGATGCTTCTTGGTTTCCTTCTAAAGCCAACTGAATGATATAGGTCCAAAGTCCAATTTCAAGAAGAAACCTGTGCTATCTGAAAGCAGACAATAAAGCAACTGCTGTTGAGATGAGCTTGGGTACAAAACCAAACTTGTTCCTATCTGTTCCTTGTATATTCTCTTCTATGAGAGGAAGACTTTTTCAATGAGTCCACTCACTGCTTCATGAAACAACAGTAATGGAGTGTGTGCATGAACATCCAGGGAGCAAATTTAGAAGATTCCATGTACTACAAGCCCTGTGAATGCTGACAGGTGGATCTACCAGGTTGATACTTTGGAAGGCAGAGAGGTCTGATCCATAGCTGTGCAAAAGCAGAGAGATGGATTTCTAATACATTCAAGGTGCTTTGGACCAGCCCAATGGAGAAGCAAGGAACAAAGAAAAAATGTTATTGACTCTGCTGCTTTCTGCCCAGACAAAAATGCTGAAGTCATTTAGTAGATGCACATTTGATCTGCTGCCCATCAAAAAAAATTCTGCAGATTAGGTTACACAACAGCCCTGCTCTATGGAGTGAGAGCAAACTGTGAGTTTATCAAGTGTCTACCAGGCTTCCTTGTCAGAACAAACTTGGAAATCTATCAAACTGCATGATCTTTATCACTTCCATAGTGCTTCCCCTTCATTGGTTATGATATTTCAGTGGCAACTGCTGTGGATTTGGGGGACTGTTAGAGAAGGGCCAGCTGCTTGGGATCATAACTGAATTAAATCTGGGCATTGGTTTTCATTGGACTTGTTTTTAGCAAGTTTAAGTGGTTAAGACCTTACTGTCTTTACAAAGCCATGTGAATGAGTTCTAAAGAGCATGAAGTGTGACTTCAGCAATTTCTGCCCCACTGCCTCTTGAGGTATGCAAAGAGAGGTCTAACCTGATTTTTGGAGTCTAAAAAGCATTAGCAATGGAGGTATGTCTTGAGACATGATGTCTAACAGCAAGTGAGATGAGATTGCAGTGTCCCAGCCCCCTTGGTGGGAGGCTGGAGGTAGCCCTGTAACTCTGGACAGGGTTCCATCCTTAGTGTGTCTTGCACATAAATGACGGTCTGTGTCTGCTAACAGGGATATAATAAAAATGTAGCAGTGGAAGCAATGATTTAAGCTCGCAGGGGAAATACATAAATTGCTGTCTAGAGAATTCAGGACAATAGAAGCAAAGTAAATTCTGGCTAAGAGTGATTATTGAATGGCAAGATCTTTGCTATTTTAGTCTATTTGTCTGAGGGAAGTCTATTTAGCTCCTGGACGATTATTTGGAGGGAAGCTGCATCTCCAGCCCCAGTCTTTGCCTCCCTCTGGCGCTACTCCCTGTCTGGAGAACCAGTGGGACCACAGAAACCTCAGAAGTGTCACTTCCATATTTGCAGTTTATGCTGGTTTCAAACCAGGAGCGAATGAAGCACTGAATTTATGATGTTTGGTTTGGGAAATCTATTTTTGTTCCCTTTAACTGATTGTCTTGTAACCATGTCTGTTGTGACCCAAGCTATTCTATGATATGTGAGCAGAGAGCAATGTATATAGATCTCGGGAGAGACACATGCAGAATCTTATTCATGAGCAGATGACAGGGTGAAAATTCTTTTGGCATTTAAGGTGTAGTGGTACAGTGAACTGGGGAGGAGGGAGATGAAATGGAGGCTGAAATGGTTCAACTCTGCCTGAGCACTTTCTGTCTCTCTGGTAGAGCAGGGGAGAATGCAGGAGGCATTAATGCCAATGGTATGATCCTGACAAGGGCAGATCTTGCTGCTGGCATTGTTTGTCCCAACCTGAGAAGTGGTATGGACCTTTGATATTGAGCTAATCCCATGGGACTATGCAGTTTTAGTGGTACTTCTAGCAGATCAGTAGCTCCACAGCAGTCCATCAAGGACACTGGTCTGGTAGATCAGTAGGGTCTGAGAGCTTTCCATTCCTGTGGCTGACCACTTCTGCCTTTCTGCTCCAATGTGCTGAACTGGTCTGACTGCAAGTCCCAGTAGCTCTTGAAAGCATGCTTTGGAAAGTGAAAAGCAATGAGAGAAGGTGCATCTCATTGGCATACAAGCGAATGCTGAATCACAGGACAGAGTGACTATTTGGCAGCAATGAGTTGTCTTCCATACACCTTGCCTGTAATCTCTGGGAACCTGATACACAGCCTTTACTCAGTGGAAATCACTTTATTGGTTAGAGAGAACGATCAGGAGGTTCTTGAATTTTTTAGGATCTTGACAGAATTAGTTCTTGGGTTTGGAGAGTATATGTGTGGAATTAAATGATATTCTCTAAAGCACGTGAGATGAATTTGCTGCCGATCTTTTGAACACAAAGAATTAAATGGTGCCTGTGGAACTGAAACAGCACAGAGGGGGTTAATACTCTGCTTTGTTGATTTTGACTGGGGCCCATGGTTTTACTACAGCAGTAAAGTCACTTTCCTTTTATGTTTAAAAGCCAGCAAGGAAAAAGTGCAATTACAAAGACAACTAAAATCTTCACTGGTACTCAACAAGGTAATCAGTTCAATTGATTTTTTTTTTTTTCTCTCCTAGCCAGAAAAGTGTTTAAAGTTAAATTCTATCTGTGATTTTTATATGAAAAAGAAAAAAAAAAATCTGTTCTCTGAAATGCTTCCTGGTTTTAAAAATGCTGTATTTTATTTGCCCTATAAATGCAAACTTATAAAATGCGATAAGAGATCTTTCTCTTTTCCCAGCACAGACAAGACCCGAGAAAGCTCAGTGCTATTCCTGCATGGCTGCCAATTGCACCGACAGATATCACTCCATTAGTCATTAGCATCTAAATCATTCCACTTCTCATTCAGGTTTACTGGGCTGTGATGGCTACTAGATTCATAGGACACCTGAGCCAGGTCTTTTGTACAAGGTCTTATGGAGCAATTGATTGTGAAAAGACAGCAGGATAGCAAACCTGGTTTCTGTGCCTTTTGAACAGGGAGGATGGGCTGTGCTACCATGTGTTTTCTGTATGAATTATTAAAGTTCTTTTTCCTTGAAATATTGTACAAGGATTGAGTTTGGACTGTGTAGTGGTACAATGTCCTGATGCAAAAGCTGCAGGGATTTTGAGGGGGAGGAAAAAAACAAACTCAAACTAAAATATGAAAAAGAAAGACCCAAAAAACAAACCCACTTAATTTTCAAGAGTTCTTGGGATTTCTTTTAGAAGAGTATGTGAGCATCTTCTCATTGCTTTTCTTGGTGACAGAGCAACTGAGGTAAAAGAGCTCTGAGGCAGGGTAGCTCCATGAGAGGTCTATTCTTGGTGTATAATCCTTAACATTATAGTAAAATTTGTTCTTTGTAGAAGCAAAGTCTTATTTACACGGGACAGACTTCAAAACCAAGTATGAATGATTCGACAACTGCTGCAGCAGAGGCTAACGTGTTAATATGGCTTTAAAATACTGGGAGAATTGAATAGAGTTTAATATCTGATTGCCAAGAAAAGGGCCAGGTTTGTTGCTTGTATGATATGTTTTCCCCACAAGAAATGGAACACTACAAAATATTGGCCTTTTTTTCCTTTCTAGTAAAAATACTCTTTGTTAGAGTAAAGGAGGAAAAGCAAAAGGAGATATTTTAACCATTAACCCAAAAGGTAGCAGATTCAGATCTCATAGAGAGCTGATTTGCATTATTTTTTAAAAATTATTTTCCTTGAGAGATCAGAGACATTTAACAGAACATGGTACAGTGCTGGAGCTTATCTCCTGTGTCTGAGTTGAACGTCAGATAGACATCATCTAAATGGAAGTCTGACTCCTTGGGGACTATGCCCTTTGGGAAGTGATAGGACCCTCTGGAGCATCTGACTGGGCAGTGCTTAAGATGACCTATCCAGATGGGTTTTATAGCACACTCGTCTTTGTTTAGAGGTCTTTGTTTAGGTCTTAAAACACAAACAAAATCCCACAAAAAAAAAACCCAAACCCATGCTAATTATAAGGCAGGAGAAAGACTGCTTTCATTTTTCTAAGAGCTGTGACACAGCACTTGCTGTCAAGGGATTGGGTAAAATCCATGAGAGAAAGAAATGTCCACAACTTCTGCATTTTTACTTCAGTTTTTAAAGGAAGTGGTTGACTTTCTGTGAATATGCTGGTTTGAGGGCCAGCCCTTCCAGCATCCACATGCCATTCCTTTGCCTACAAACCATGTATTACAAGCAAGTTCACATAAATTTCTGGCAACAGTATCCTTCCCAAGCCCTCAGGCTAGAGGGATCTTTAGTCACTTTGGATTGGACTGGATTTGAAAATAGGTCCCTAAGGTGAAGGGCCAATATATCAAACCAGTAAATCATGTTTTATACCAACTCCTAATAATGAATGAAGTGCCATTTCATACAATACCTAAGTTAGGATTTTATTGATTAACTCTCATCTTGGTGTTCCACCCAAATCTAAGATATATTGCCTGCTGTAATTTTTACATTAGCTGTCAAATTCATCTTGTCTTCCCAGGGTTATGATGTGTACAAAGCAGACAATAAACAACATCACAGTTTCAGTGTTTATCTAATGAATATACACAGACCAGAAAGATTAATAATGATTGGATAAGCAGAGCCAAGAGGCAGGAAATATTCGTGTTCAGGGTGAGAGCTGGGGACCATGACTTCAAATTAACACGAGGGCTGTAGGAGGAAGCACACTTGGCTCTCCCCACACCACCGTGCCCCTGCCAGGCAGTAATATTTGACAGAAGTCTTGAGAAAGATGATGATTTTTGTGTGTATGTGTGTGCATAACACAAAGGACCGATGGCAAAGGGGAAAAGGCTGCATGTAAACACTATGTTAATTCTCTGAGTGATTTGCCAAGCCAAAGCTTTTTGCTGGTACTGATCCTGGGAATCCAAACGAACCTGCATTTGCTGACTTTTCACCCTGGCCTTCCCACCCTTTGGAAAGAATTATTTTGATGACCTCCTTCTGTATGTATTTTCTGACTAATAACTACTTGGGGATTCCACAGCTTTGGACCCCAGAGTCTTTGATAATACTTTCCTAATCCAAGGCTGGATTTTCCCCGACGTCCTTTGAATTTTTCTGTGGCCTTTGAGGCTTTACCCAAAGGCATAGGCCGCAGCCTTTTGTGACGGGAGAGGGAGCCCTTAGCCCGGGCATGGTTATGGCCACTGCTGTTCCCAGAGACGGAGGCCACCCGTTTTCCTGGGTACAGCTGGAGGCTTTGCCTCTGGGGACTGGGGCGGGGAGAGGGGAGATGAGTTCCCTTGCTTGAAGCTCATGAGATTCAGCCTTAAATCCATCTGTGCTTTGGTCCTCCAGTTTGTAAAACGGAGAGATTTGTGGCTCTCCAGGAGAGGGGCAGAGGAGGTTTGATCTATGTTTGTTGAAGCACTGTGAAGTACTGGGATAAAAGGCACTGTGAAAGTGCAAAGGGCTTGTGCTTGTCTATTGAGCACAACCTCGGCCTGCACGCTTCAGTTCCTGTGAGAGGAGGTGTCCAAAGCACTGGCTTAGGGATGTGGAGCAGGAGAGGTTTATCTGCCTGCTGTTTGTAGCCAGAACTCTTGCTGGGAGGGGGTGATGCTATAGGTTTTGTTAGGTAAATATGTGCTGTTCTGCTGGCTGGGATCTGCCTGGAATATAATAGGCACTAAAGAAAGGAGGGATGTGCTGTGAGAGTGATGTGGGGGGAAGCAAAACTGCCGCTTGCAATGCATGTGCTGAGTCAAGCTGACCTTGCAGGGATTTGGTGGTGGGTGACTGAAAGCTGCTAGCTGCTTGCTGTGCCTGCTAGCCATGGCAGCTACTGCCTCTGCCCCCCTCGGCCTCTGCCCAGTACCTCTATCGTCATCACCCTGACCTAGCAATGCCTTTGCCAGTTGTGTACTTCGCTGTAGCGTGGGTTGTGAGCTCCTCAGAGCAAGGACTCTTTCCTTGTTTTCCTGCAGAAGGGGAAATAGCAGAGCCCTTAGATATTGCTACAGTGTTTTGCAGATGACTTTTTTTTCCAGGCTTCTTAAACCCTTCAGTTCTCCATCCAGGTTTGGTGCATGTCACATATTTCTTCTGCACGTCCCGATGCCTCTGTCATCTAAACAAGTAGTCAGATCATAACCTGTTGAAAAATCTATTGATTAGAAGAGAGTAACGAAGCCTCAAAAGAAATTGCTTCTCCGCCTGCTTTCCTCCCTTTCTTCCTCTTCAGTCAGTGTTTGTTTGCATTTTTCTTTTATACATCCCAGCATGAAACAGTAACACATTACAGCACAAAGCAGTACACCACTTAGCTCATCTTCAATGTAATATGGGATAGATACTTTGTATAGAGGGGGGGCTGCAACAGAATACATGCAGCAAGAGCTGGCTGACGGAAGGACAATAGATTGCTGTAGATACGGATTGAGTTAGACAATTGAAGCAATTATACGATTCTGGAGACTTCAATGAGATTGGAGAGCATTTCCTGAGCTTTGGTAGAAGTGATCAGCATTGCTATTCATCTTGCCGGTCCTGCCTGCGAGGCAGCAGTGCTGTGCAGGATGGAGCTCCTCGCTGCTGGCAGCCCCCTCACAATTCCCTGCCACACTTTGCCAGGGTGATCTCTCGGATTTTACTTTTTGTCCTACTCAGAATTTAAAAAATCACTAACTGCCTTTTTGGTTTTTTTCCCCTCTTCTTGCCTAAGTGCATGTAGTAATTTCACTTTGAGGAATATTTTTGAGTCTTCCATTCAAATGTTGTTTGATTCTGTCTGGGAGTGGCTGTTTTTTCACCTCCAAGATATCTGCATTTTGGCAGCTGAGGAAGGGACTCTTGCAAATCTAAACCGAAGCTGGTGGATACATTACAAAGTGTTTTGTAACACTTTGGGTGAGAGGAAGTAGAATGACCTATGCTGTTTCTTTTTAGCACCATTTAAGCTGTAAACCCAGCCAACCAACTCTCTTCCAAATGTTGGCTGCTGAGATTGACTGCAGTCATGAAGATAACGGGTGGGAAATATTTTTTCTCTTAAGAAGTCCCCAGCTGTCCTAAATCAGCCCAGGGATCCTAGAGGGCCGCTGTGTGAGTCTGAATGCTTAGCACCCCAGCCAGGGACATAAAGACACTAGGTAAAATGTCACTTGAAGTGTTGCCTCTTCTTTAGCAGTAACTCTGCTCCATAAAGGCAATTGATCTCCTGAGAGAGGAGGGATTTCTTTAACAAATGCAAGCTTTGTAGGGAAAAAATATGAACTGTTGGGCTTCTGTTTCTTCTATATGTGCTCCATATTGAAGGCCTCCAACAAGTGTCAAAGCAACCACAAGAGGTCTAGGAATTGCAGTATATAGGATTATGTGCTCTACATGGTGTTGCAGGGTTGAATTAGAGTTGGTCTAGATTTAAAATCACTTCAGGCAGTTACTACAATGTAAACTTAGCAGTGAGGTTTTAATTTTTCTTTCATTTTTTTTGGTAGTAAGATGTTGTTCCTGTTGTTAGATGTCTGTGCTCAATCATGCATTTAAATCATCATGAATAGGAAATTCTGAATCAAACAGGTTTAAGCCTTGCTCTATCTGGGCCGAGAAGCAGCTTGAGCATCTTCAGTAAACGGACTATTTTGCAGGAGGAGCTGGGGGAGGAGCGGGTAATGGTGGGAGTTTTACAAGTGTCTAAAAACAGAAGCTTATAATGAAAGTGCTTTCTCAGCCATAACTATAGAGTGCTGGCATAATTGGAATGCTGAGTGGTGTGCTGGGTTTAGGAAGGTAATAAGAACTGCAATCAGTATTAAATAAAATGTATCTTCCTTTAGGGGAAATAAATGTATATTAAATCAAATATTCATGAATCCAAGTTAGTCTTCATACATTACACAAACAGTTTTAAAAAAATGCAGCTATCTTAAAGGCCTGGTTTGATGTCTGTGAAGGAGAGGGATTAGCTGTCAGCATGCTTCTGGGGAACACCTGAAGGGACAAAGCTCTCTGGGCTCCAGTGAGTTTCTGCCCAGGGCACAATGTTTGAGAAAGTGGCCTAAATTGTTCAAGAAGCATTCAAAGAACTGAAACTACCTCTTTCTAATATTTATGATCTCCAAAAGATATGGGCACCCACATAAGCCTTCAAAGAAAGGAAACCTGAAAGGGGGGTTAGGCCAGTGGTGAGTATGATATTTTAGCAAATGCTCTGTTAATGAGGGGAGGATTTCTTCACTGGCAGCGACTTGGTGGATTCATTTATCTATCGTCAGGCTGGCTTTTTAACTACTGCAAACTCCTGTTTTCCTGTCAGCTCTAACACACAGCAGAGAGACAGGAGAACTTCCTGCAGAAGCGGCCAAACAGAACCATTCCTGGCCTGCCAGCCTTCATTCAAGCTGTGGACTAGCATGCTGGCAGTGCGGTGAGAGGTGGAGAAAAATGTGAAAGATGTCAGCTTGGTACTAACTCTGAGTGTGGATAACACACATATGTGAGAACTTAAACTCTGTAGGGGTAGAACAGCTTCCTGCTTCTCTCCTAAGGGGAGTCCTCTTTGCCAGTGTGGTACAGTGCCATGCTTGGCCATGAGAAATGCATTTCTTGGCTGTGACAAGGGCTCTATAAGCTTCACGGCTTTATCCCAGTGTCCATAGAGTGTGATGCTAGTCTAGCTAAAAGTGAGGGGATTTGAAGTGATTTGATTGAATCACTCTCAAGTCAGGCTATGGTTGTTTAGTTAAGAGCTGTGTATTTAGGAGACAAAGTAGTTGAGGTTTGGATTAGTAAAAGTAGTAGCAAATCTATAGGTGTTTCCAGAGGAGCTGGTTAGTTTAATCAAATTGAACTTGTTTGGAATTGTCTCAGCAAAATTCTTCTGTGCAGTTTATGAAATGTCAGTGCTTTTAATCCAACTGCTACAATCAATTTGCTATTTGATAAAATAAGCAAACACCTCTGAGTTGAATCCTTATGCCTGTCTTTATAAACAGAGGGGCAGAGAGACACAGGGACAGATTCTGTTACCTTCCTGGAGTGAGGAGGTTTTCATTCTTGAAGACTTCCAAAAGAGCTGCACAAAGCTGTGGAGAGAGGGCTAATTTGTGTCATTTGCTGAAACCACTAGGCTCTTCTTCCCTGCTTGGGGAATTATTGATTTTATCACTCTATGACCTTACATGTGTCACTGTCTCGTGCATACTGGCCTGTAGGAAGTGCTATCTACTGATTCACAGCTAAAGAATAATTTTATTTTATTTGTGGCTACTTCCCCATTTTTGACTCATCAGCTATGTGCTCTTGTTCTTTCTGTCAGGCTTAAATCTTCAGGAAAAATGTACACAATGATATTAAAAACAAAAGCAAAACTGTACCCTCTTCCCTGCCTTCACACTGCTGCAACCCAGATACTTTTATTCATCTCAGTGCAGGAGGAATGTTAGTCTGTAAAGACTCATCACCGTCCCATGGATTTCATTGTCTGAGTGTCTTGAACAGTGACATGTTTTCTTGGATCTCTGTAAGTTGGAGAGTGGGAGAATATGATTGCAGATATCAATACATGTAACCCTGTTGAAATGCTGTCAGGCTGGGTGAAGCAGACAGCAGGGGTTGCTGCATGTTATTGTGCAGCTTCCCTGCCGAAAACTCAGTCCTCGCATTCAGAAGTGAAAGAGAGATGAGCAGAGATGCTGTTATGGAGGAGGGGTGATCGTAGGGAGAAAATATATGGAGCATCTACTAGAGCTTGCATGGTACATTAATTGTCTGTAGCTTTTTCCTTTCCTTCTCAAAGCAAAATTAATTATGGGGAGGTGATGTTCCTTTAATGAACATCATTTAATTTAAAAAATGGACAAGTATACTACCATTAGGTCTCTTACTTAATGTAGTGTGTTTTCTTAAGCTAAATTTGGTTATTGTTCCTTTGTGAAGGTGAATACAATCCGCTTTCTCGGATCTGAGAGGAGAGAGGATCTTGGCTGCTGAGCATTGCTTATAAACAGAGCCCAATCTCTCTTTGCCTGTGGGGGACACTGCTTGACCGCTTATTGCATATTTGATCAGTTTATTTCTGGATCTGAGAGTCTCCGATGGGTGTCAAGGTGACAGTCAGGTTCAGATTAATTGGCACAGTATAGAATGGCAGAGTGGGGGATGTGCAATGCCCATTGCACTGGGCTGCCAGTTTTGAATGATTTCTCCCACTTCTTCTTAAAGTACACAAAGGTGCAGCAGCGCTTGCTGGGGAGTGCATGTGGGTTGACAAGAGCTTAATAACGTCACTGGTGAAAGGTGTTTTTGTTTTTGCCCAACACTGGTGAAAATAAGCTCATATACAAAGCACCTCTGCTCCTCTTTCCACTGCCACTCTTCATCAGTTGCTGAACAACATAAACAGGCTGTGCAACGTCACTGCGGCGACGGCTTCGCCAGACAGTCCAGTTCAGAGGAATGCACAGCATCACCCTGACGGGCTGTCCCACAGTTTCCCTCCGCAATCCCTCCTGCCAGGGGTCCAGAAATTAAGTCCTTTAAACATTAAGAAATGATAACAAGAATGAGGAGTCCAGGTTTTAACTAAAAATATAAGTAATGAGTTTGAAAATCGTATAGTGACCACTGGCAGTCACTTTGGTTTTGAGTGTTCTTTGCTGTCGTATCAAACAATAATTCTGGAAAGGTAATCTCAAAATTGGATAGTTGATTCCTATTAGGAACTGTGCTCTTACTCTTGTAATATCAAATGATCTGCTAAAGATAGCTTGCTTGAAGCATGCTTTTTAGTGAGATGGTCAAAATTAGGATTTTTTTTTTTTTTTCCATATCAGGAAGACAGCACGTGGGGAAAAGGTCTTCATTTTTTTATTTGCTTCTGCTTTTAAAGATGAAATGTGGTGTTTCTGGTTTGATTTCTGGCTATTGCCACTCTATGGTGTGAGTGTCATCTTGAAAGATTTTTAAATGTAGCCTTTTAGAAAAAAATAGAGCTTAAATTTCAATGGATGAAATGGCAACTATTTTTCAGGAAAGAAAAATAAAAATACCACCATACTGAGTTTCTGCTGAAGATTTTCAGCAATATACTTAAAGGCCAGGAAGGACGAGGATTCCAAATATGCAAAGCTCACTTCTTGGTGGTGCTCCTGGGACTCCCGAAACTGTTGCAAGCCTGTTCTCCGTTCCTCTAGTGGATTTTGGATCAGGCACTTGCTTCTGTGCTACTAGACCGAGCACCTTGATTTTCAGCATTTTGTTTAGCATCAATTAGAATGTTTGTAAATGAAAATGGTGACTGTCAACGACTCGATTTTACTTGATTTATTTTTTGTCTTGATTTATTTGGGGGGGAGGGGTTAGCCTACACAAGTGGGTTCCGAAACATATATTCCTTCTCTCATTTTATACAATATATGCCACTTGCTGTGTAGTATTTTCTCCCACCATCCAAGGGGTTATTGCATTTGTCATCTCCTTTTGCCATGTGGGGTGAGATGCAGTATTTGTTAATATACAGGAGAGATGGCACTTCCACATCTGTGAAATGATGTACTTTAGAAAGTCATCCGAGGTGAAAAGTGCTACGTAAGGGTAAAATGTTATATGCCTGAGACAATGTCCGTGAGCAATGATCATCTCAGCACTCACCTCTGTAGGTCTGAGGTTTTGCCACCCAATCTTCCATGCTCAGATTAACTTGGTGGTATTAAACAAGTGCTCTGTGCAGACTGCTTCCCCGCTATCTGTTCTATATGTTTGAGCAGAGAAATGCCAGCTCCGACATACTAAAATGGGATTTTTTTAACCTAAAGGAAACTGTATTCCATTGTTATTACCTCCATTCTCAAGCTGTGCTTATACCCTAAAAATTGCAAGCCTGGTTTCCAGCAATAGCTGCCAATAGAAAAGATTACCTCTATATTTTGAGCATTTTGTTAGCTTGTCCAATAGGACTTTTCTGTTATTTGTCATGACTGGAGGGTTTGACTGTGGGGAACTGTAGCCAAGAGCTACCAGCACCCCCTTTGCTTCCCTCACCACGCAGCATGGCTGTTCAAGCACAGCTTTCAGTTGTATCACAGTTATAGGTTACTGGTGAGCAACTTGTTTATGTTGAGGCATAATGGCCTTTCTTCATGGATTTTAACTTGCCATGTCCCACATGGATGTGTGCAGGGAATTTAAGAAGTGCACTGTGAGATCTGCATGATGTGGGTTTGGGAGCAGGAGAGTGCTCCAGGCTCCCTCTTGCCTGCATGGATAGGATTTCTTTTTCTTTTTGGTTTTTACACCTGTAGTTTGTTTTCAGTGCTGACTTGGGGAATACTTTGACCTGGCTGTGAGAGGCTCAGTTCTGCCCTTGGCCTGCACACAGAGTACAGAAACCGAGCTCATCCCATTAGTGCGTTAGCCTGTCCAGCAGCAGTGTTCTCAGCACAGCTTGTAACAAATGCTCACGATTCTGCTGGTCCACGGGCAAAATCTGATCCTTGGGGCGACCCACAGCGCTGTGCGGGATGGAGTTGGAGACGTTGGGGCTGTCAAGGGCAGCCCAGACGAGGGAAGAGGGATGCTGACAGCCTGAGCCGCGCTCCGCTGTCACCCATCGCCTCCCCGAGCGCAGCCAGCCTGCAGCTGGGAGTGTGCTGCGTGTGCAGCGCTGTCCCTTCTCCGTTTGTTTCTCCCCCACTCCCCTCGCTGAGAACATCAGAGGGCGCTCTGTCATCTCCGCTTATGGTTTGGTTTTTTTTCCCATCGCAGTCGTTTCGTGTTGCTGGTGGGATTTGCAGGCACAGGGTAGAAGTTCCTTACAAACGCTCTAACATAGCCCGGCTCCCTGCCATCGGCTCCCTGCCATCGGCTCCCTGCCATCGGCTCCCTGCCATCGGCACTGCGGTGCTTGCCCACCGCCGCTCTCCGCAAACACACTTTGTGTTCCTTGGTCACAGGTTTGATTCGGTTTTTTGAGACAGTAAATCTTGTAGCACTGAAGTGAGGCTGTGGGCTCGGATTTTCGAAGCTGTTTGAAGGGGTTTGCGTATCTAAGTTTCAGCTGTCTAAATCCCCCTGCAACCCTGGACTGACGGGGAGAGGAGCCCTCTGTCCCGCTGAGCCACACCGAGTCTGCACGGCAGCTGCTGCTGAGAACGCACATCCTGGAAAGAATTTACTCACCTTGTCAGTGCTGTCGTGTGGGTGGTGCAGGATGAACTCTGTGATCACTGCTCGGATAAAAACCCAGTGGCTTCTGGTGATGGAGCAGGTCCTGAGAGGCAGGAGCGGTGCAGCTCCCACGGCCGGGTACCGGGAGGTGATGCACTCCAAGGCGGGCGGTTAATTCACCTCCAGCAATTCCTCCAAAGTGCCGCAATCTATTTGGGCTTTAATAGTATACTTTTTAGTTACTGGAGGAGGTTAAGTAACTCTGCTGATCCATCCTGGTGTTAAGTGAAGGTAGCAGGGTGCCAACAATTAAAGTAGTAATTGTTCAATTGGTTCTGCAATAATACTCATTGATTCTTTGTTTGAAGTGATTTGCTTTTCAATCCTCTTGCATTTAGAGATCTTGTTTCACCTGTGTCAAGGCAAGTTCAGGAAACCTAATTAACTGGGTTTTGTTTTTTATAATTAGGTCCCTAAAATAATTCATAGGTGGTGTTAATAACCCCATTTAAAAATCTATTAAGCTTTTGGAAAAGTTGGACAGAATCCTCTGTGCTGATTTTTTTTTTCTTCTTCTTTTTTTCCCCCTCCCCTCTTTCCTCCTCCTTTTCCCCTTGGAGATGTGGTGCTTCTTCCTTTTACAGCATGCTAATTAAAAACAGTAGGATTATGGTGGGAAATAATATGCATGTGAGGTTATCATCCACAGGGCAAAAGGAGGCTGCTGCCTCTTTTCCCCTGCCTCGCTCCAAGGTACACTCTACATCTTTAGTGTGAGCTGGCAGAGTTCATTAAAAGACAGATTGTGTGTGCATGCTGCAAGGACCCTTGGCATTTGTGAGGCTGCAAGCCAGGTCCAGAAGGGAAACGACAGGAAGAGATAATCTGTGGAAAACGTTGGGTTTGGATCATCCGCTGTGACTTCTAAAAGGAAGGTTTCCTTTTATGGGAGACCCTTCCCAGAAGACTGTCTGCAGAGAGAGGATTTTTAGACACTTAAACATTTGTCATGGCCTGCTCCAGCCCCCCCTGCCCTCCCCACCTGGCCATCTCAGGCCTCGTGATGGCTCCTCTTGGCACCACAGCAGTGCTGGGGCTGTGCCGTGCTCCGCGGCAGCCAGCCCTAGCCATGGGGAGTGTTTGTGCAGCCAGTCCCTGCTCACTCACAGCACTGCACCTGAACACACATTTAGATTCCTTTTAGCGGGAGAGAGAAACCAGCTGCCCCATTTTACATGAGCTGGTGACTGGGAAGAGGCTTCTGCTGTGTTATTTTCTTCCCTCCATTGGAGCTCTCAAGCCATTGCAGATAGTTGTCTGTCTGTCTGTGCTGGTTCTGTGTGCTCCTCCGTGCCACTGGCACGTTTAAAGGCCTTGCTGCCATCTGTGAGTGGGCTCTGCTCCCTTAGGCTGCTGTAGCGTAATGTGAGGAATCATATGCCCTTTGGGGTGCCAAGACTTTCTGACATGGATCCGCTGAGGAGTTTAAAGGAAATGCTGCCTTGTGGCTAATGCCCAGACACGTGCCAGTTTTAGACCCTAGTGCTGCTGAGCCAGGACAGGAATGCTTTGTCCTACCTCCTCCCAAGGAGGTATTTGTTTATCACATGCATACGTCTTGGTAAGTTTGGGGGAGCCTGTGTGATGGGGAGCTTACCTGCTGGGTGGTGGTCAGTGTGCATGCAGAGGTTTCGCCCTGGAGCCCAGGTCCCGCTCCTCTCCCTGTGAAGGGGATGTATAGATTCTAAAAGGAGATATAGCAGGAAGATCTCCTAGTTAAATCTGGCATTACCTGCAAGATCTTCTCTTAGTGTCCTCAGGGAAAGTTGCAAACCATTCTTTGCCTGGCAGAGCTGAGATGATGGCTCAGAAGTCCAATATGACCTTCTCTGTGAGCTCTGAGGCATGTCACACATCCTGAGCAAGCTACAGGAACAGTATTTTTCCACCACCACGTTTTCTTCCTGAAAGTCAAAATGTAAATTTTTTTATTACCCTTCATGAATGTGACAAAGTCCTACTTAAAAATGTAAAGATTCCCATCTTCACATGCACCATAAAGGCCTTTGTGTTCCACGTGAAGCCTCTGGACTGTTGATTTATTATTGAGCTACAATGGCTAGAGCAGGAGAGCAAAGTTAAATCTACAGAAGTGGCTGATGTGACAAAATTAACAGTTGTCAGCAGCAGAGAGGGGAAGCAACCAAAGGCGAATGTTAATACTCAGCAAACTGTGGCACGGGGAAGCAAAGTTGACTTCACACTCCAGTTGCAAAAAGCTTCCTGCAACACTATAGGCAGGATGAGAGGGGGATGCTGAGGAGCTGGAGTAGGAGGCAGCAGTGCTAGGGAGAGACTGCAAGGACAGCACAGCCTTCCTGGGGAGAGTGATGGAAGTAAAAGGTGAAAAAATCCTGCCGAGTACTGATCTGTCAAACCCACTTGCTCTGATGCTGTGAGATTATTTTCTTAGTGGGGAACAATTGCTGCAGAGGGGCAACTTGGGCAGCATTCCCATGGTACCCAAGGTAACTCAGTCCTGGGCATGTTTAGCTGGAGAATTTCAGGCTCGGCCAAGGAGACGGTTCAGGAAGGAAAAAAAAAGGCAAACCTCTGGATTTTTCTCCTCTCCAGTTCGAACCCAGAGCTGAAGCTCTTGATGTTATTTTTCTGAACCGACAGGAGGGGGCAGATGTTATATCTTGAAAGTGGATCTGAGATTTGGGGGATGAGGTTAATTATGGGGTTATTTGTTATGAACTTCTGAATTGAGATCTTTTGCTGAGTGGGCTGAGTCTGCAATGTGCAGCACAGAAATCTGGAGCCCTTGTCTAACAAAAGGGTGAATCATGCATTTGGTGAAATTGTTTATAGTGGCTCAGGGTTAAAGTGCTTTGAAATTTTGCTGTCACTTTCCAGATCTCAGGCATCTCCTTTCACCTTGACTTGCAATTCTGTGGCTTTCTTATATACAAATGGCTGTGCCATTCCAGCAGGGCCCCTCTTTGGCTCTTTGTGGTGTTGCTGGCAGGAATCAACCCTCCTGGTATCTGGGAATTTTCCACGTGTTTTGCTTGAACGACTCTGATAAAACAAATTACTTCCTAGATGGATATTTTAGAACCAACCTACCTCTTTTTCCAAACAGCACATTTAGAGTTCATGAAACAAAACATGAGAGCTTGGCTGACCAGCCTTTTATTGGAAAGCAAGGGTCATGGTTTGCATGAGAAGCTCTCCACATGACTCCAAAGCAAGATACTTCCCTGCTAATCCTGTACAAAAAAGGAAAAAGGTTAATACATGAGGAATTGAATTATATTAGTGAAAATTGCATCATTAGATGAAGCCTCTTCCTGCAAAAGGCACAAATATAGCTGAATTCACAGATGCATTAGGGTCTTCTGCACCAGTAATATTTGTCATCTCAGAAGTAGAAGATTCTTGTTCTTCAATGCCTGACATGTCTCTACATGCTGTGAAGTGCAAATAGAGAAAGAAAAATTAACACATAAAAGAAATGTACTGTTTCTGCAGGAAAATTAGCTAGTTAAAGCTGAAGGAACTGGCTTTTTTAATAAAAACCCAAACAAAATAGCAGCAGAAAATAACAGGAGTGTTTTGTTTTTGCTTTGCTGGGGGAAAAATGAGCAACATTTTTATATATTGCAACTTTCAGTGCTCTGAGCTGGAGGAGATAAGACTTTACATGGGAGGGAAAAATACTCCCTAGAAATATGTAAAGCTGGAACAATCTTGCAAGCTCTTTTGTATTTACAATTCTCAGTGAGCACCAACTGCAAGGCATATGCAATCATAAGGAAGAAGGAAAGAGGAGGAGCTGGGTGCTGTTGCATTGCATGCATAGATTTCTCACTGGAGAAGCTAGGTGCTCATCAGTATCCGTGCAGCCTGCCTTCTCTCTTCCTTTCTCCTACCCACTTACAGAAGGGAGTCTCAAACTGTTGCTCAAATGTGTAAACATATTGAGTGTAAAAGAAAATAATTAATTATTCTATTATGAGGGACTGACAAGTACTTTAGATCTATTGTGTATCTATTTCTTGCCTTTGATTTATTTTTAAAAAGGATTTTGAAGGCTAATTGACTTCCTGACTCGTCCCTTGATACTATCAGCTCTTATGGATTTAGTTGACTTCACAGTGAGTTTGTGAGGTTGAGTAGGATTGGGACTCTGAAGAGTAAAAGCTTGTTCTTGTGTTATGTTCCCAAAAATCTACGTGAGGGAGAGAAATGGTGCTTCCTTTGGTTTTGGTCAGCTAGGATTAGAAGCTGTCACTCAATGGAGCTGTACCTAGGAAGCAGCAGGGGAACTAAAGGGGCTTGTTGACCTTGGTCTTTGAAAAACAAACACTGGAAAGGCAATGTTGTAGGCATTAAAAAAAAAAATCAACTCACCTTATCCTTGTTACCATGAAAAATGGATTAGTACCTTCTGATCTCATGGTACATGATGGGTTTGTTTTGTTCTGCGTCTGATCAAGCCTTCAGGCTGCATGTGAGCGGTGGTGTGAAGTTGGTCCTTGCAAGCACAGACCAGAGATGTGCACCGAGTCGCATGTCCTCACTGGGCCCTTGAGAATAACTGCAAGCAGTACAGAACTCTGTCTTCCATGTCCTAATGTTGTAAAAGGCAATGAGCAGAGCGTGGTGCTGACCTTCCTCTTCCTGCCCATCTCGGCAGTGCTGGGAATGTTTTAACTTCATGAAATATCATATGTCCTCTTATGCTGTGAAGTCCAAAACTTTAACGATAAAATGCTTCTACCACAACAGATTTGAGGGAAATGTTAAATCCTTTTCCTAAACTTTCTTTGTTAATGTTAGCAGTAAGGACCCTTGAAATGGTTTCACTCTCAAACCCTCCCGTGTTGCCTTTTTAGCTATGAAGTCCTGATAGAAGTGTCTCAGAATAAGGCAACCTGTAAGGCTTCTGTGTGCTCAGGATAATGTGGTACATATGCATTAGAATTTTTTTTTTGAGTGAAGGAGAGGAATGCATTACCAAGGAATTTACTTGTTATTTATTTCATAGAATGAAACGTGCTAAGCTATGTCCCAAGAAGACACACCAGCTCTCCTTTGTGAAGCACATCACAGCTTCTAGTTATGTGTGTGGGTTACTACAGGAGAAAGACTTTGCATCTGACCAGCATCTTGGCCTTTTGATAAATTAGGATGATGGAAGTGACTTTGCAGCAGAAAGATTGGAGAATGGCAGCTCTGATTTTCCAGGTCTGCTGCCTGGCACAGGTGAGAAATCATTTATTACAGAGCCAGGCTGCTGTTGCAGAGTGCTGCTGGCTGTGGTGTGTGATGCAGTGAGCAGGGTAGTGAGGCACATTGTGAGGATTGGATTTTAACCCTCTCAGGGCTAGGGAAATGTTTTCCAGCATGACAGACCTTGATGCAAAGAAGAGCTGCAGGGTCTGGAGCATGGCGAGCTGCAGTGTTTGTAGGAGAAGAAGCGAAATTGCCTCTCTGTATTTTCTTGGGTCTGTGGTGTGTCTGGACATTGGCAGTCTGCTCAGAACAAGGACGTTACCAGGCCTTTATGTAATCTGTTGGGGCTTTCATTCCAAGAGAAGCAACTGAGTTACCCGCCTGTGGTGACCACAGGCACATTCTCTTGCAAGGGTGCAATATTACAAATTGCAGTTTGCTCTTTCCCCTTTGAAGAGAGGGCTAATCGAGAGGGAATAATCCCCTGCCTTTACCTACTGCCGTGGTATGTTGTGGTTGGCAATGACATCACTCTTGTTCTGAGCCCGGAGGCGGATAATGGTCAGAATTTCACAGTTCTACTGATACGGGCTGAGTTGAACCTCTTCACCTCCTGGTGATGCTGCGTGCAAGGGCTGCTACTGGCGCCTGGGAGGGGTGTGAGCTCACAGCGCTTGTACAGTGCTGTAAGGCTGCTCACAAAGGCCAGTTGTTGGGGAAAGGAGCTCAAGTGATCAAACAAGGCTTATTTTGGATCACAGCAGTATCCTGTTTTACTCTGCAGTCAAGCTTGTTCCTTTTAAACCTTCTGTCTAAGCTTCAAGTTTAGACTTTAAGCTGTAGACTTGCAAGATGTTTGTTTCCCTGTTCTCCGCATCCTGATATAACAGGATGGCTGCCTCATCCTGGGCCTGACAGATACCTTGCCAGAAGTCTGGTCTTTACAAGGCAAAGGGCACAGAGGGGCAAGGGAAGACTTGCTTGAGACCTCCTCCTGGCAATTGCTTTTAATTGTAAATGGTGTGATTTTTAAAACAGGGGGAGGGAGAGCTCTTGCTTCAGGCTAGGGAGCAAGAGATTGAAAGCTTGCTGCTGTGGTCACTGGAGGTGAAGAATAAGTCATAAATGATCCAAGGGCAAAGGCCAAATATAGACTGATAGCTGCATTGTTCCCTGAAGCCTTGGGAAGGACCTTGATGCTGCACCATGCTGGAGGAGCCCATGGGCTTAACCCTTCCCTGTGCAACGCTGCCGACAGTGGATTCCAGCAGTGGATGCCCCACATTGTCTGGGTGTTAGGGCCCAGCCAGGCTGTTGAGTCATGACTGTCTCTCGCAGAATAGCAAAGCCTGCTGAGAATTTCTATGAGGGACAGCAAGGAAAAGGGACAGTTCTGTCTTCCTGTTGCTTAAGCAAATACATGAGGTTGTGGTGGTGAAACTCTCCTGTTGTGAATATCTTTTTCTATCCTTTTCCCAAGCTAGTTTACATATTTGCTTTGGTTTATTCTTTTAAAATGAATACCATAAAGTTGGGAGTAAAAATCATGATAAGTTGCTCAGAAACTCAGATTCCTGCTCTAAAGTCTTTCTTTTGGTCTAAGTGTTGGATGGTCACAGGTTCCCAGTGTGACATCGTCTTGCCAAGCGCATGATCAGGATCTCCATGTAAACTGATGGCTCACAGCTACTGACTCGAGGGTCAGAGATGTTAGACACTGTTTAGCTTCTCTTCTTTCCTCTTACTTAACTTTGTTAGCTTCTTCTTGTACCAAGGTATAACATAAATATTCCCTTACACCCAGTCTCAAAGTCTCATACACTACCTATGAAAGACAAACTAGGTGAGCTGTACAGTCACCCGGTGAGATGTGAAAACTGGGCAAGGCTCTTACACCAGATCTCCTCCTTTCAGAGGTGCGAGTGCTGACCTGGATCCAGTGCTCCGCTCCCTCATTCCTGCCTTCCTTCTTGGAGCATCAAGCTAGAGCTAAGGAGCTATCCCCAGGACACATTGGCATGAAGAATGGGCTTGCCCTGGCCAGGCTGATTGCCTCCCAAATCCTGACCCCGTTGCTCCAAGCTCAGTGCTCCTGCTGAGCACAGAGGCTGTCTCCCGCCCTCCTGGGCGGCTTTCTGCAGCTGGCACCGTAGGCATCCATCAGTCACTGTCCGTGGTTAATGCTCAAGCCGGCTGTGGCAGGCGGCCAGTGGCTATGATACAATCTTCCTGGAGGAGAGAGAAGCTTGTTGGCTTTGTAACTCTGCTTGCCACCCCTCCCCCTTCCCACTCTAAATGAAATGTCTTTCATCTTTAAAAGAAAGTGTAAAGAAAGCAATTCCCTTAAAATATCTGAGCTGGTGCAAACAGTGTTGCAGTCTAGCTGTAGAATTTGGCTGATCTTAAAAGCACAGGACCCAGGCAATAGCCTGGAGGCTTTCCTGACCAAGTCTCCTTGGCAGTGTCCTTACCCTTTCTTCTGGGATACTGTACAGTCCAGTGCCATGTTGGCTGGGACATTGCTGTGTGTAGCTGTTGGCTTGGTATCACCTGAGCCACAGGTATAAAGTTTTTTATGCCTCAGTTTATCCTTTTCCTCCATTTTACAGATGACAAAATTCTTCAGCACCTGATTTATGCGTTGCCATGGTGGACATGTGTAAGGCTGGGAAAGAGCAAGCCTTATAGACTGAGAATGAAATCCAATACCTTCTGTGTGCTAGAACTCATTCTACTGTACATGGTGCTGAGGTGTTACTCTGCTAGGAATGTAGTTAATTCTTATCTGCATGGGGTTTTTTTGCTGTAACAATTCCATTGTGGTTTCTTTTTTCTTACAAATTTTGAACCCATTGATATTTTTTCTGGACCAAAATTATCATAGCATCAGCTTCACCGAAGTTAAATGGAAGTGTGCTAGGGAAAGGGAATTCTTTAGCCTATTATCCTCCAAGAGAGGCAGTGGCAGCATTTTCTGTTCATTCCCGGGCAGACTAGAGACTGGCTTCTTGTATGTTTTTAAAAAAGCCTTTTACTTTTGATGGGGGTCAGCAAGGGGTACACCAGTGTGAGTGCACATTTCTTTCCTTTCCACGCTTCATGCTGATGGGATACTTGGGGAGCAAGAAAGCTCTGTGGGGAAAAACAAACGCATGCCTCAGCCTGTCGCTGAGCCCCAGCATTGCTGTGGCAGTCCTGTGCCCTGCATGCATTATTCCTCAAATCAAAGGAGGCATCGGCAAGAAGAATGTTTAACTGGAGCCTGTGATCCTCAGGTGTGACACGGGGGGCCCCACCACAATGAGATGCACAGTCATGCTCTCTTCTAGACGCAGGGTTAAAGATTTGCTTGGGGCCAGTCAATAGCACACACTGAGTATCTTCCTCAAGAATGTGTCTGCTCTTTTCCTGCCTCCAAGTAGCAGCACTTGAGTCTCAGTCCCCTACTTGAATCACTGCACTATCTCCACTTCATCAGAAACCAGAGAGTTGAGTCTTTGATGATTGTTGTGACTCACGGTGTCACAGAACTACTTACCCTGTGATTTCAACTTTAATCACTGATCCACTATCTATAGAGCTGCCTGTGGAACAGTTCAAATTGTAATTATAGGAAGCTCATCTGCTGCAAGCCACAAAGCAGGCTTTACCATATGCCTTTAAAGGTGAACTAATGTCATGATGAAATAACTGTGTTTTGCTGCAGATTGATACCACTGGCTGGGAAGTTAACATACAGGATGAAAGCTCTGACATTTTGCAAGCTACACTATCGCTGTCTAAGTCATGTTAACCTAACGTTCCCTGTTGTTTTACAAGGGATCTGCAGGTAACTGGGAAGTGTCCTCAGATGCCAGGGACAGGGAGGGTGTGTGCTGCTGATGTGTGTTAAAAGCTGTGCAATGGTACCTGTGTAATACAGGCTCAAGAATGTGGAAGTGGTTTTCTCCCTTGCCCCTCGTCTGACCTTGACATTTATTTTGGTCTCTTTTCCTGCTTTTGAAAGGTGTTTGCAAATTTTATTTTTTAGAGTTAGTACGGTCTGCCTCCACCCCCATGCTCTCACAAACCTTTTCTGGAGGCTGCTTTGTGTCTGCCTTTGCCCGAGTGCTAAAAGCCCTGGCAAAGCTCTGCCCCATGCTAGGTGCTTCCCATGCTGCTAATGAGGGAGTATTCATACTTCTAAAAGCCTGGTGGTCACACCCAGAGGAGATGTAGGGCAGGATGCAGGTGCAGGGAAGTGACTTGTCCAAGATCCCATTAAAATCCATGCAGGGGTTTCTGCAGCTATTCACCTAAGTTGTGTGAGTGTCTGCAGCACCTCACTTCTCAAAAACCGGTCAGAGATTCAGAAGCACTAGCAAAATTAACTTGCTCCTAACATTTACTACAGGAAGCATTATTTGCTTTCTTAACAGCAAAATGAGAGCTGCCAGCCACACAGCAGTTGAGACCTTTTTTCCATGGCTCTGTGGTGGAGTTGGGGGCGATGTCTTGTTTATTTTCCATCTGCAAGGCACAGTGTTAGGCTGGGTTTTCAGGTAGAGACTTCTCCTGTTCTTTGTATCTGCAGCCCCTAGTTTGAAGAGGAGCTGCTAAAGCGAGTTTGAGAAATCTTTAAGAGGAGTGAACAGTGATGCTGTCAAAGACATGGTGGAGATGACCATGCTCCTAATTCTCTGCTAACCACCTCCTCCCCCCCAGATACAGATGCATTTCAGTAGTGACAGCTCCACATGTGAAGGCATATTTGGGAGCCAGAAGGATCTGTGTAAGTCCAGCCCAACCTCCTCTCAGCAAATATCCTTTCTAGTGCTGTTCTGTTAATTAAGCTTTTGCCATAAAGTAGGGAAATGAGATCTACAAGTCTGAAGTTGGCAACCTCTCATGACTCCTGGACCTCCAACTCTCTGCCTGTGCTAAACTGCTTCTCTTTCCTCCTGCAACTGGCCACATAAAGATAAGTAACGAAGGTAGTTTTATTGCAAGCAGCTGGGGAAAATCACGTTGCTTCAGTTTCCATAAAATAGCCAAGCCTCAGCTTTTTTATCCTGCCCATTCGCACATCCACTATAAAAGGAACATCAGTTATAAACATTTCCTGTTTGTGCATACAGTCTTCCAGTGCTTATGATGTATAGACTGACAAAAGGCTTAATGCTTTGAATATATAAAACACAAGGCCTGTGCAATGGAGGGTGACAGTTGCCCTTTAATGTTCTGCTTTTTAAAGATCAGGGTAGAGTTCAGAAAGCATAGTCATGAGGTTTAATGATTTAATGGGGACGACTGGGGAGCAAAAATAGTTACTACACCCTGGGGAAAAGTGGTTCCTCATACATATTACTTTAGCCTAATGGCCTATGAATGCTTCCTCTGTGGCATAGGAGGGTGTCACGGTACATAGACTCTATAATACTGAATGGGTTGATTAAATGCATATTAAACAATACTAAATTGGAAAAAAGGCGCCACCAACTGTATTTATTCTGTTCTTAGAAAATGTTGTTACTCATTCAATTTCATTTGTGATATTATTATAATTTTCCCCCCATTTCGTGCTCGTCTCAGAGCGAGGGAGCCAAGTGTAAACACTACTGATGGATCGAAGGTGGTGGAGTTCTTATCTCGTGGTGGATGGGGAGGTGGGGATGAGGACACTGTTGCTGTGGGCTGAGAAAGACCTGGCTGGAGGGCCAGTGAAGATGAGCTGAGTTGGAGATGGCTGCAGGTGGGACCTTCTGAAACTGGCAAACAAAGCATTTGTCTGGAAAATGGCTTTTTTGTTCTCCGCCTCCATGCTAGTGTAGGTCCTTATCCTGTGTTTTGTATGTTCCCCTTGCTGTCTGCCCTTCACAGTGGATGGGGACCAAGTGCTTTGTGTTTGTGTAACTTGGCTGTGCCACCTCCCTGGCACCCAATTAGTGCTGTTTCGTAATACCAAACCAAAGTCACAGCTGACTTGAGGAGTCAAATTGTTCATCCTTGCCGTGAGTCCAGCGCAGATGGTGGAGAGGGCAGCCCCTGTGCCTTCAGCTGTGCTCTCAGCTGCAGGGCTTTGTTTCCACTGCCTGACCTGAACTCCAGTGGCGATGGCCCAGCATCTCCTGTTAATGATTGTGCAGAGCCTGCACTGCTTTGCTTGCCGGGAGTTGGACCAGGACAGCGGGTGCAAGGGCAACCAAAGCATTCGTAGGCAGTTTTCAAGTATATGTAAACACACTGTACACCAGCACTTTCAAATGTGTTTTTAGGACAAAAAAGACATGAGTGTGTGTTATTGCTAACATTTGCTGATTCTGAATATCTGTGCAAATTTACAACTTTCTACACACACTGTTTTTCTAGTTGTGACCTGTTAATATTATGTGAATTATTAGAGATTATAAGAAGTCTGATTAAGTCTGATCTTTTTGGAAATCACCTGACAGGTCTGCCAAGGTATCTTTATGCCATAGTATTTTCTTGTGTAGGATCTGTGTTAATTATCTTCTACATTTCATCTCTGACATGTATATTCTCTCCCAAGTCTTGTTACCTTGATGAATGAAATGTCTTTTTTTCTGTGGCCCTTCCAACAACATGAATGTGGTGTTTTCTTTTCTTTTTACTGCTTCAATCAGTTGCTTTATTCTGCCCTTTGTAGTTTCAAACACAATTTACAGTTTGCCATACTGCAGAAGTAACTGGAGTGCTGAACTCTGTAGAGCAACCCCAAATTAAAGGGAGAGGAGAAATTGCCTTTGTAATAAGAACTGCTGTAGGGTTGCAACCAACAGAAATAATAATTTGTCTGGAGGCAAAACAGCACTCAGAAGGCCTGAGTGGAAGGTTGTGTTTGTGTCACTTGGGTCTGTAGGTTTTGTGGGACTCTTACCCATCAGGGGCATCTTCTCTTTCTTGTCTTTGAAGTCCTGCTGATGCGATGAGAAGTGTTCAAATAATTACTCACATCCACTAGATGAACTGCCCAAGGTGTTCTGTGAGTATGTGAATATGAAATGAAATTACTTTGAAATGAAACAATAGCTCCTCAGATGTCCACACCTGCTTCAGGCCTAGTCCTAAAAACTTGTTTTCTATCTCTGTTTTGAGATGGGTTTAGGCATTAGGCTTTGGCAATGAGCATGGCTAGAAGCTTGTATTCTGTAGTCTCCCAGCCTCTCTCTTTGATGATACTGTATGGCTTGAGCACCTGGTGATGCGGAGGGAGGATCCCATACCCCATGTGATGAGCTGCAGGGAAAGCTCCCAAAACTGCACATGAAATTCCCTCAGACATAAACAACCATCACAGCAGCCAAGGAATGGACCTACTCTCCCCCTCCCAACAGCTTATTATTGATGAAAACATTTTATAAATAAACATCTCTAGGTTACATATTCCATAAAATATCTAATTATAGATTATTGGATTGAACATTTCTTGCTTCAATTAAGTGGTAGGTTTTTTCCCCCTCAGGAAGCCAGCTCAATGCTCTTTGTGGGGAAATTATGTGTATTTATTCTATGTTCTATAGGTGATATCTTTTTATGTTGTTAATAAATAAACTACAGTGCAGTGCTTTACCCTAAATAAAGCTGTTGGAGGTCAGGCTTTGCATTTATTTTTGTTTTCATGATCAGAACTCTCCAGTCTGGTGGTCTGCAGCTTTGGTACAGTGAACTTTATAAGGAAGGAAATGAAAGAAAAAAGGAATAAAGAAAAATGCACAATGGCTTGGAGACCTACATTCCCCTAGACCAAGTGCATTTAGAGATCTAAAGACAGAACAGTCTGAAAGCACAGAATTTGGTACTAGTGTTGGATTTCCGTCCTATTCTTTTTTGGGACACCTATTAGGGTCTTTAGTTTTAAGAGCTTGATTTGAACTACTGCAAAGTTGGCAATATTTTCTCCCAAAATTAGCCTTGAGCTCTGGGTTTGAGCTCCTACAAAGTGGTTGTGTGTCTCTTGATTTAAATCCCAGGGCTCATGCTTTTGCCCACTTCTTCTAGACCCAGAAAAGGTACTGCAGCTCTGAGCTGGCCTCTTGTCTGAAGTGCAAGGTGGTGATGGCAACTGGCATAGGTGGTTTTGTTGTTTCGTGAAAGAGATCTAGATCAAACATGCATCAGCTCAGAATAGCTCTCTGGTACAACGCGGTCAGACCAGGCAAGGCCTTTGTGGATTGAGTACCCACTGAGCCACTGGCTCTGTATTCCTCCTGCAGCCCTCATTCCCCTCCAGCTCTTTTCTTGCCCTCCCTCCTGAGCAGTGTGTGAACTTGGGGAAGCTGAAGGTCAAGCTGAGCTGTCTGAAGGGGCTTAAACGTGGCAAGCTGAGCTTCCATGCTTCTCCTGGATTTCCACTGAGTCTTTCAGATGGGCCATTCTGTAATTTACCCGTTGGCCACCTTCAGACAGCGAGTGCAGTGCAGGTGGCATGACAGTCTGCCATGGCAGGAAGCTGTGAGCATGCTCCGAGGTCTGAGAGAAGTGTGTCTCTGAGCTCTTCTACACCCTCATCCTCAGCAAAAGGAGAGAAAGTCCTAATCAGGGAGCTGCAGCCTTTCTCTTGCTCCCTTACCTGCCATTTTAAACAAATGCAAATTAAAGCCCTCCATCGGGTTGGTTCATTCCCTTCCTTCATGTAACTGATGTTATTGGATTTTTATGCAGCACATTACACCCTGAGCCATGTCTTCTACTATTTTGCTTTCAAATTGTATCTCCTGCCATTTGTGTCACATTTAAAATGCTAACAGTATAGAATGTCATTTACAGAATCGGGGCGTTTGCTGCGGAAAATTAATTTGACTTATTCCTTCTGCCTGTTCCTATCTCCAGGCCAATATTATGCTACTCATTCTACAAGAGTAATACTTAATGAATAGGACTATTAATAATGTCAAGGTCCATGGGGGTCTTATGGGTAACGGATAGGCGTAGACTGTAAGGGGGCAGTCACCTGACTTCGGTTAATGTTCCATGAAAATATCAGGCAGTGCAATGTAATTATGGAGCAGAGGATAGTAAAACAGGCAGGGAACTTGGAGTTTCTTAAATATTTTTTCAGATTAGTCAGTGCTTTTTGGGTAATTTACCTGAACCTTCGTCAGACCAGGTGTGAAAATTGTTTAAAATTCAAAAGGAAGAAAACCAACAGCTAGGTACCCAATGCATAAAAAAAGGATTCAGTCAGATGAGTTTGCAGTGCAGGAATCGTGTGTGTTTGGCACAGCACAAAAGGGTGTGGGATGTGTGTGTATGTGTCATTGCTATTTGCAGGAACCAGGAATGCAAGGAAAGGGGCTTTGGTTGCTTTTGTGTTGGTTTTTTGTTGGTTTATTTTTAATGCTAGAGACATGCACAAAGATATTTAAAACTATTGGAGAAAACCACAGAATTAACAGTTGTAATGGGAACAAGTTATAAACAGAAGAAATAAAATCTTGTCACTATTTATTGTGCTGCTTGGTGTGGAAACACTGGCCACAATGAAATGGCTTGAGGCACAAGTTTGCCATGAGCAGGGGGCATGGCAGGGCAATGCTCGTTTTTCTCTCCACACTCAAAGCTGCCAGAAATGCTAATACAAGTGTCACAAGCACATTTAGGGGACAGGAAGAAGCTGCTTTTAGGGCCTAATCCTGTGCTTGCTAGAACCATTTTTTTAAAGTAGGTTTGACAGGAGTAGTATTTGATCTGATTTTTCTAAGGTTCTTGTTTTCCAAATCCTTGAGGCTAGAGTTGTGTCCAGGATTATTGGGTATGTGTACAGGAGGAAAGAGGTGAGGAAATTGGCTACTGAGATGCTGCTTCTCAGAACAGATTTTCAGCTTTTGCCATCATTTTTGGTAGTTACATGAGAAAACGTGATATGGCAACTATATTTGAGAAGGAGACCTACTTAACTGTATGTTCCTATTCTCAGCGTCAAAACTGGATGCTGCTTTTATCTTTCTTCAATTGTCTTTGTCTTGGGACCATGTGGGACTGAGGGAGCAGGTTGTAGAATTAGGTTCCTAGTTTCCAGAGAGCAATTGAAACAGGCTGTGAAAAGGGTTGGTGTTATGTAGTGAAATCGCTTTGAGTCTCTCTTCCTTTCCTGAGGAGTTAACTGTTCCCAGGTGCAGGCTGTGCTGATACTGTGTTAGAACAGGTGATGACCTAGGTTGGATCCCACTGTAGTGAATGCATCAGGAGATGACACTGGCAAAGACTTGGGGTTCTGCCTTCCCATATCTGGTGCCTCTGGAGTTGCTGATGGCTTGGGCATGGCCCAAGAAACCTCTCCACCTCTTCCCACCCGTAGGATCTGATGTGAGAGTTTCCTGGCTGTGGTACATAGAGGACATCAGGCCTCATGCAATGGAGAGATGATCTAGTGTGTCCTACTATGGCAGCAGCTAACAGCAGAGGCTGTGTTAGCACAGAGCAAGGCAACAATGAACTGCTTCATCTTGCTTGGCTAGAGGTTGAGTATCTGCCTGAAATGTCAAACTTGGAGGAGGGGAAGACAGTGATAATGAAAGCTCTGCCACAGAAAGGTTTTTCTCAGCCTCTGACCATAGAAATTCTCAGAGGTTATTTGAAAGCAAAACATTTCTCCTGTTTGTGGTTGACAGGGTCTGTGCATGTGGGACTGAGGTCAGCACCCACAGGGAAGGAGGACACCTTTTCAATAATTGAGCATTGGCCAAGCTTAGCATAGCCCATTGGGCTCCCCCTTGGTTCCTCCTACCCCTCTTCATCCTCTTATTATTGTTATTTTTTCCCCTCGAAGAAGCTTTATTCATTTCTGAAGCGTGCATTAATATTGGTGGCATTAGGCAGCCCCAGTATGTCTCGTTGCTGTGTGGCTCACTAATTCTCACTATTAGGCCACCTGCTGACAACTCCCGAATGGAGCCGTATCCCTCTGTCAGAGTTCGCCATGAATAAACATGAAAGAGACAAATGAGGCAGCGCTGGCGGTTGCTTTGCAGCCAGCCATGCGTTGTGCCTGCCCGCAGATGGCTGGGCTTTGGTCAGTAGGTGTACCTCCTGGCTTCTCCTTGGTGGTGGTTTGGGATTGTTTGCTCAGATGCAGAGATTGGAAGCCTCTTCCCTGTGCTTGACAGCTCAAACAGTGGCATAGCCACACCTGGGTTAGCAAACCAAGTGTGTTTCCTGCAGCTTTTTTGTAGGTCCTGTAAACACATGTGCCACTAGATTTCTTGAATTAAATATGTGTGAACTTAAAGCACTTGCAGCAAACTCCGTAAAGTTACTTCGGATTCCAACTCACTTGAATTCCCAAGCATGCAAGGTTAGGAGGGGTGGGTTCTCTGACAAACACTGACTTGTGAGGATGCTATCATCAGCAAGCAAAAAAAATTAGATGTGCCTCACAGACCCTCCCAGCTGCCTCATGGAAGAGACTTTCATGGTTGAAGCAGGAGAATACCTCCTTAGATTTGAGACAGTGGAAGAAGTAACAGGTATGTTTTTGGAAAGCTGCAGAAACTTCTGTCAGTGCCCCTGTTGACTGAGGCACAGGACCTGTAGCTGCTGAAGCTGGGAGGAGGCAGGAGCTGGCCACAGGGCAACACTCTGATGAAAGCAGCTGGGCATTTCACAGTACCTGGAAATGGTGCAGTGTTGCTCTGAACTCGCTGGTTCATCACAGCAGACAACAACTCTTGCTTCTAGCATGCCACATGAGCTTCCTGACAGGTACAGAGGTGTGTGCTGCTCTGGCTTACTGGTCCCTCAGATCTGTAGCCAAAGGAGCTCAGGTCTCCTGACTTCAGTTTGTGGTCAACATTTAGGCCAGGGGACAAACTCAGATGGAGGAAGGAACTAGAGGGGAACTGGGGTGAAAAATATACTAGTTTACCTTTCCTTTTCTTGTGGTTCTGTTAAATTTCCTTGAATCAGAAAACTTAGTGTGAGACCAAATACTGAAGTGGTTTAAAGGTTTTGGTTTTTTTTCCAGGAAATTAGATTTTTCTACCCATGGCTTAAAACCCAACAAACCAAAACCAAAAACTCAACAACCTAAAACCAAACCCAAGCCACAAAATATCGATCTCTTACTGAAGGCTAAAAAGAACTTTTCTTTGAAATGTTACTGTAGTTGAAAAAATGTTCTTTTCATGATTTAGCTCTTGCAGTAAGAAATAACTATCCCTGACTATCTCTGAGTGGAGAATGGGCATCCAGGCTTTCTCCTAAACTTACCTATTCTGCTTCAATAGACAGAACAGCTCATCTCTTTAATGTGTTTTCTCTCTTGATGCTGGGATGATCAATGGGTGTAGCAAGGCTAGTATGTACATTTTTAAGGGACATCCCTGTTATTGTACATATTGCATTTCGTTATACATGTGTGTGCCAATTTTTAAGGGATGGCTTGAAGTCCTGGAAGAGGCTGGGAGCAGCAGCGTGGCAGGCTCAGTGCTATGCAGAGGCAGCCAGCCCAACAAGCTGCTCTGTGTAGGTGAATGCTCTAAATCCCTGGATCACAAAAGCTCAGGGGCCATATCCACAAACCAACACAGCTTCTTTCCCTTCGACCCCATCTTCTTCTGCCACTCTTTGATTTCTTCTCTTGCCTCAGATTTACAGCTACCTTGTCCAAATATATTACAGGAAATAAAGGATAAAAATGCTTTAAAAACCTACCTTCCCAAGCAGGAGAACAGGCTTTGGTGAAAATAAACGAGCTGGTTTGTTATATTGCTCAGCCTCTGTCACGTGAAGGTGAGGCCTCCTTTTTATTATTATTATTTTTTATTGCTACCCATTTGCCTTCATTATAATTTATTTGTTAATCCATGCTCCAGCTCATGAATTTTGCATTTGGGAATGTGGAGAGAAAAGAGGAGGGGGATTCAAAGCACCAAAAAAGATGCTGGCCCACTTAAAGGTGAAGGACACAGTTGGAGAGCAGGGCTGCCTTTCTGGCCTTCCATCATCCTTTTAAAAGGCAAATATGCAGTCAGAAAAAAAAAAAAAAAAAAGAAAGGAGGAAAGAAGCTAAAGGCTTCTCAATTAATAATTATTCTGATGGCCTCATCTGGATTCAGAACCTCACAGGTCAGAGAGGACAAATTCAAACCCCTTTCTCCTGAGCTCTTGTCCTCAGGTGAGCTGATGGCTTCTGTGCTGTGCTTCCATGTCTCCCATGCCAACTTGCCTTCCTTCCCATTCTCTCTCTCTCTTTTTTTTTTTTTTTTTTTTTATGAGGCATCCTGAGTGTAAAAAATATGGCCTGCCTTTATGGTGCTCCAGCACGAATGAAGCTATAAAATTATGAACAGTTTTTATGATGGCTATTCAGGGGATGCTTTTATATTGATGGTGCACATGCTGTATCTATCTTTTTTTCTCCTTTCTTTTTTTGCATCCCTTCTTTCTCTGAAAAAGATGGCAGTGTATATGTGTGGGGGGAAGGATCTGGTTGGGGAGGGGGGGCTGTGTAACTATTTTTCATGCATTTAATATATTAATTATCCAGTAAATGCTCCCTAGGCTGTACTTGGGATGCCGAAGAATGACAGCTTTTCAGCGAAGCTCCAAAGGCAGCCCATCAGCCCACAGTGTATTATGTCGGAGAGGTCAGGGTGGGGTTAATGTAACTTTTTATTTGCTGATTTTTCATAGACGGGAGCAAAGCTGGTAAGGGGAAAAAGAGAGAGACTGAAAAGAAGGTGCAAAAAAGAGCACAGATAATGGCAAGTCTGTTCCGTCCCTCTCCTGCCTCCCAGCCCACTCCATGGCAGATAGGTTGATTATGCAAACAAGAGAGATGCTTGCAGCCTTCTTGGGATGCTTCTTCTCCAGAGGCTTCTCTGCAAAAAAGGAGACAAAAGTCTGAGGGGAAAGTCTGTCGAAGAGATAGCAACAACGAGAAATCACACATGCAATAACTAAACTCAAAATAGATCATCTGTCCTCACTGAAATAGATACATAGGCAAAAAAAAAAAAAAAAAAAGATAAAAGTTTGGCTGCTCATGAGGCTGTAAAGCAAAAGGCACTAGTGAAATCCCAATTGGGTATGCAGCAGTGAACTGACTGTCATGGGACCCTGCTCCTGCTTTGCTTGATTTTTGCCCCTGCCAGAAGAATGGTCTTGAATTCCAGTGGTAGGTCTGTCCCCGGGAAGATCTGGAGCACTATGAAGACAGCTACTTCTTGCTGCCCCCACCCTTCCCTTCCCTCTATGCAGGGTACTGGTCTGAGGCAGCCCTGCTTTAGTGGCTGGCTGTGTCCAGTATTGATTGAAGAGGTAATAGGGGTTTAATTTTCCTTTAAAAGGCCTGTAAATGATCTCAGGAAACATTTAAAAAAAAAAAAATCCTATCTTAAGTCCAGGTGGAAAAGCTAAAGAAATTTGAAAGAATTTAAGACTGATTATAAGAAATTCTCTGGAAAAGTCTGTTGTGACTGTGCAGGAGGGTCTGTGTGACTTTAGCATCTACCCTGTCAGCCAAAGGTAGTTGCATAGACAATATTGTGGGGATTTTATTTCAGCTACAGAAATAATGTGTTGTATATATTTGGTTTAAAAGTATCTTTTGTGCATGCAGTATACATTTGAATGAAGAAGGGAGTATGTAGATACTCTCCATGCTTCTTGCAGTGATGCTCCTATTACATTTGAATTAAAACGTGCCCCACTGAGTGCAATTACTACAGCTTTGTTCTTTTTGTTTTCCTTAATTTAATGCTCCAAACTATCCTAAACAAGCTGTTATGCTGTATCCTTTATGAAACTGAGCTTGTCTTGCCTTGGCCCTCACTCCTTGCAGCCCCTGGGTGCAGGAGGTGCTCAGCACGCTGTGGGCCCACGCTGTTGGAAGGGAAGGTGTGAGGGGCCTCTGGGTCCCACATGGTGCCTCAGGCCAGTGCAACCCCAGGGGATGAAGCCAGCTCTTGAGAGGCCATTGCACTGGTTACACTGACATAAAGATGATGATGGCAGCCAGGAAAGCTGCTCCTGATGTGTTTTAGTACCAGTCAGCACAGCTGCAGTTCAGGAAGCAGCTCTGCCATGAGTACAGCTTCAGTTCCTTGACTGGCAGTAAGAGTCCCCAAATGCTTGAATTCAGCCTGCTTTTGTTGGATAGGAACATTAATGCTTCATCTGTGTTTTTGATTTTTTGGTGTTTTGTCTTTTTGGATATATTTTTTGTAAGAGGACTCATGGCTCTAAGTATATGCAGAAAAATGCCAACTGGCAGATTTTACAGAAGTTGTGGGTCAAGGTGACTGAAGTGGTGGACTCCAGTTTAGACCCCAAAAGCATATTAATTCTGTTCTGGACATCACCACACAAGATATTTCCATCTTTCCTATGGGAGAACTTGTGCTTAATACCGTGCTTGTGGTTTTCTCTTGGTCAGCATGGAAGCAGATAAATATTTTCCATCAGCTCAGCAATAGATGTGTTTTGGTTTGGATGGGGTTTTTTGTTGGTTTATGGATTATTTTTTTAAGAGCTTGGTGTGTTGTTTTTCATCCAGGATGAAAGTAGATGTACTTTCAGAGCAACCTGGCAATCAGGGGGAACAATTTCCCAACCTTGGCCTCATGAGGAATATCTCCATATGCTCTGGAGAAAAGCACATATGGCTGGGGAAGGACAAGGATTAGAGACACCCAGTCCAACCCCTGCATCTGGCAAATAAAAACGGCCCATGGGAAGTCAGGGCAGTGTGTACTGCAAGTCATGGCAACTGATATACATGAGGTGCTACAGGTTTTCCTGTCTTGGTGCTGGAGTGCATGAGAGGTGAATTTACAGTAGCAGCTTGGTCTGAATGCATGGAAACTGTTGCCACTTGCAAGCCAGAATTTCGCCTTAGGCACATGTCCAGGAGTGGAGAACACAGGGAATGGACATGAGGCTTCAGTGTGGGAGTTTGGTTCTGTTCATTTTAAAGCATATGGCTTGTCTCCTTTCTGTGCAGGCCATTTAAAGGAAAACACTTTGAGTGTTTCTTAATTTCAAATGAACTCTTCGCTTCCATAAATCATATCCAAGTTTGCTCTTCCCTGACCTACAAAGAGTATCTCAGCAGATGCACTTTGGTGCCCAGTGACAAATGTGATCTGCAGAGGATAATCGCTCCATCTCAAACGGGGTCACTTCCAGCTTGCAGTTACACAGGCACAAAGCCAAGCAGAAGTGCGGGGGGTTGGAATGAAATGCTGCAAACCTCTTCCATGTGCCCAGGATGAAGGCAAAAAATGGTTAATATTTAACAGCTGGGTACTGGGTCCATTGCAGTTCCTTTTCCCCAATACATACATTCACATTAATATTGTGTAGATTCTGCATAGCTCGTAGCTGCAGCCTGGTGTCATAGCTTAACTATAATAAATGCTTGCTTGGTCATTGAGTTGTTAGAGCTCACACTGCAGGGCCAAATTCTAACAGGTGTAAAAAGTAATTTCAGTAGACATTTTTAAAACTGGGTATCAGAGCTGTGCCAAGCCCCAAGAGTAAAACCTGTTATGGGGACCCAGAAAGAAGATACACTTGCCAGTTGTATCCACTGCATCAGTTTTTGCCTATATCATCAAGAAAGAGATTTCTTTTGCATATAGGGATTTATTTTGGACCCTTTTGTGGAGACCTGCAGCCTCCAAAGCAAGGTTTTGGTTTAAGAGTAGGTTATAGAAATTACCTTCTCTGATGGGCTGCAGAAGTAAAAATGAACCTGAACAAGAAGCTGTGTTATTTGTGTTTCCAAAGGTATGAAAGAATTTGAATTCTAAGGCAAAATGTCTCATAAATGGGTTTTGCTGGGCAGCATAAGCGATATGCATTGGTGAATGGGGAGTAGAAATGATGTGAAAGGAAGGGTGTGAAAAACTCGTGGCAGGAGCCCTTGACCCAAAGTGTTCTGAAGTTTCAGGAAAGTATTTTCTGGACTGGATACTAATATTGGCAATCAGTACATACCAGAGGATATAAAATAAGTAAGACAACAGCTGGCACATAATGCAGGGTGCACACAAACTGCAACAGAAATGCACAAAGAAAGTTATGATCACAACCTTAACTTTTCTTGCCTGGCAGACATGGTTTCTGTCAATATATTTTTCAGCTTCTGGAAGTGTATACTGAGTGGGATGGAGAACTGAGGTGTAAGCAGATGGTTTATTAGTCAACTGATAAGCCTGTTCTGCAGCAAAATACCTAAGCACAAAAATCTAGGCAAAGTGGAGGGCCAGTTTTCTTTGTGCACTGGAAGAACTTTTGAGCATTTTAGAATTGTCTTTGCTGAACAGTTTGTTTAACAATTAAGGAATGTGTTTACATAATTGTACTTTATTGCAAACTAAATTAATTGGGGAAATAGAGGTAAAATAAAAGCTGCATCTTCGAAATACAAGTAGTCCTTCCCTTAATTTCCTTAAGGTGACTGTCAATCCTTAGATCTCCAAAAGCTTACTGTGGGGAGACCTTACACGTTTTACTAAGTCTAGTATAAACAGAACAGTTTAAAAATTTATTTCACAAAATGATGCCTTGACTATTTATGGGCTAATGTCAGTGCTAAAACCCTGAAACGGACTGGAAGCATGACTGCAGCTGAACGACCTTTTCCTTATTCTACTTCAATAACTGCATCCACGGGGAAGAACAACTGAAGCATCAAGGCTTGGCTTTGTTCCCCAAATCTTTAACAATTTCATGCAAACACAGAAATGAGAAGAGACAGGACGTGCCCTTGAGCTTGGTTGTTTTCTTTGCCACTGGCTATTATTTCCTTACAGTGAGTCCCTGGGGCATGAACTCTGTTTCTCTGTCCATCTGTGCCAAAACCATCCTGAGATGGGATCCATATTATGTTTGGTTCTTCAAACAAATATTTATGTAACTGCCAAGCCTTAGCAAGGTTGACAACACAACAAACTAGAATCTGACCAAGAGTTTTTATTCTTAGCACAGAGAAGGGAAACTGAGGCAAGCTGACTGCAGCTTCCTTTGCATTTGGTATTGCAGCTCAATAGGAGACCCCAGAGGTCGTGTTATCTACTCAGATGCTTGTGATGAGAGAGGGCTATATATTAACCATCTGTAACACTAGAATTAGGTGTTGCATAGGTATTAGTAAAACTCATGGCAGACTTTGGAGAAGGTCTTAAGGAGGTCTGGATAGAAAATGGTTTTCCATGGAGGAGTAATGGTGATATGTGGCTTGATGTGTTGGTTGTAGGCCTTGGCGATGGCTTCCATGTGACTTGTCTCAGACGTTTAAGCCAGCTTTCCACTAATCATTACACCAGGTACAGGGCATACTGATTGCTTTTGGATGTTTTGGAGGAGAACAAAATGGGGTCATTCTGTCAGTTACAATGACATGCAACTTGATGTTTTTCTGTGGATCGCACAACAGTAAAAAATAGATCAGCTGAAATAGCAAATGGACATAGGGCAGATCCTTCCTGACCTGTTGGTATCTGTGACATTGTGGGATGAGGTCAGAGGAGTCAGACCAAAGCCTCTGGAAGAAAGGAGGGACCCTCTCAGGAGCCGATTCATGGGTGCAGCTCTTGGGTGTGTGCAGCCTGGCTGCCCTGAGGCAGACGACAGCCAGCACTGCTTCTACTGTGGGAGGAGTGCTGGACGAATAGTTCTGACCTCATAAAACTGGATTGGAAATGCAGGCATGATTAACTTGCCATAGATTTATGTGGAATTAGTGTGTGTTTCAACACTGGTGTTATAAATACAAGTTGCCCTCATCTAACCAGCAGGGCTTTACATAATTTCAGAGGGGCCCTCACAATGGCAGCTTTAAAATGACAAAGGAGGGAAGGAAAAGCTGAGTATGGCAGAGACTGTATTAACTGCACCCCTAGTAGATTGTGTTGAGGGGGAAATGTATCTTTGAGGAGTTTGCCTGCCAAGGGGGTGAGAATATCAGTGCTGATCAGATGCTGCTCCACACAGTACAGCTCACTGCAGGGGCTAAAACCCCTCTGGGTACCACAGCTGAGCCTGACCTCCCAGGAGACTTCACCTCAGCACCACCGGAGCCTGTGGCTCCAGGTCTGCCTTCATAATGTTGCACCTTTTGAGCTGGCTCTGTCTCGAGAGTTGGGAAATACTGTCAGTCCACACAGACAACTTGTCTCTGGTCTCTGTTATTTTTTGCCCTGTTTTCCTAGGGGTACTGCAGAGGCCCCGGAGAAGTGATGTGCTTAAATAGACCAGGGATGGGACCTCCTGTTCTACACTTTAACCACAAATATAGGACAGCAGTGCTAGTGCAAGCCTACTCACACCACACTATTAAATGCTTGCTGCTCTGTGTGGGAATACAGGAAGGCTGGTGAGATGGCTGGCTTCATCCTGGGCCAGCAGCAGGTGAGCTTTAGTGGGACTGATCCTTGAGTACCTTTGAGGTGTTCACCTTACATGCTTTGTGATGATTTGCAACTTCTAACTTGGAGGAGCAGCACTGGTGAGCTGTGCTGAGATTTGGGGAGGGAAGGTAGGTGCAGAGCAGGTGCCCATGAAAGCTCAATTTATGCAAGGAGGAGGAGGAAGGCTCAGTTCTGGCGTCCTCCCCTATCAGTGCAGAAGAAATCAGGGGTTCTGCTTAGGGGTGTGAGTTAGAGAGAAACATGCTTTAGAGAGGAGACTGTAGTCTCTTCACAACTCCCACAGCTCTCATTTTCCTTCAGCATTGGAAGAAGATTCTCTCTTTGGCATCACTGCATGACAGGTTGCCTCTCTGCAGAAGCACTGCTTTGTGGTATGTTCAGGTGATGGTCCAAAAGCTGCCTTAGCTCTGGCTTGTACTGCTATTTGCAGCAGTGTGCCAGAAAAGATCCACTGAGAGGGTCATTCTGGAGGAGGAATGGTGATGGTGGCCATATGAATATGTGTATTGTACGAGATTTGATCTACTTTTTTCTTTTTGCCTTGGATAAAGATTTTTAGAGCTTCTGAATTTTCCAATAATTCATGTTTTAGGGCAAGTGCCAACTATCCAGATGAACAGTGGATGAAGGTTCTATTTTTGCTTCAGTATATTTTTAGCTTCTTTTTGCTGTTGTTCTAAATGTATTCATGGCAGGTTTAAAAACAAACAAAGCCCACAAGGCACTCAGTGAGACTTTTTCATTTGTTAATACCTGAAAAGAGCATGCCGTAGTAGAGGGAGCCTCTTGTTCTCTTGGAATAAGTTACACAAGGAGTTTGTTGAGGCAAGGGGAGCTATTGAGCTTGGCAGGGACACAGCTGTGACCCACCACCACACGTACTGCCCTCCCAGAGGACCTCGGCATCCCACCTGAGACAGGTTGCTCTCTGTCCTTTCTGGGAATGGAGGCAAGATACATGCTCCTAACTAAAGGTATCTGTATGTAAACCTGAAACAGTGTGTTTTCAAATACCAATTGGTACAATACAGAGCTTTTCATACTGTTCAAAATTTGCATTTTGTTGCAGAGCAAACTCAGCTGTTGTGGTGTTTGTGATGCTCTTTCACAGTGCTGTGTGCTAGATATCTGAATGGCAGTGTGTGGGTGTCTGGATAATAAACTTATCTTTTGAGTGCTCAGGAAAAAATATGTTTCTGGCATAATATTCATGCATGTATTGTACAGTCCATGTAGCCCTTCTTTTATGTGTCTGTTAGTATGTGAACAGCTGTGTGGCTGTACATATATACAATATATTACGCCTTGGTTCTTTCATATTTCTTTTTCTGCATGAGAAGTGCAATTTGGCTCTATAAGGGTATTTGTTGGTAAAGTGAACACTAGAGAGAGAGGCCGAAAGTGGTTTTCAATTTTTCTTCTTTATTAGCATTCTCTATATGATTACTCAGTTATGTAATCACAGAGGTCGCAGGGATTTGGGCATGTTTCTTGTTGAAATACGAGCAAACAGCAACATTGCCTCCACCAGTGTATTGAATCTACAACTTCTGAGAGATGCTGGGGGCAGGTAGGTGAGGGGAGTGAAAGGAGTGGTCAGTAAAATCCAGACTATTACTGAAAATAATCAGGAGCAGTTGGCAACCCTGCTCCTGCATATTCGCCAAGTGCTTGGTGATTCAGCCCTTCTCCATTTTCAGGCCAATGCGGCCGTCACTCTGAATTATTTTCAGTGAGCACTTCTATATCTCATGTCAGTTCCCAGTTCGAACCCATCACCGAATGTCGAGGCTGCGACGTGCTGTACATGCCGATGAGCGTCCCCCCCTTCCCCTGCTTTGCTATTAACCTTTCCTTTTACCAGAGTTACCCCTTTGTCCTGCTGCAGTTTGCAGTGGCTGATAGAAGCAGCTGCCTGTGGCCAAACGAACATCACATTTACATTTTCTTTCTTGAACCGAAGAGTGAGACACAGAATTGCAGTAAATGATCTCTCCTTTCTCCCTTTACCTCCCCCCCCCATCGTCTTTAATGCATTGCCTAGAAATCTATTTCTTATCTAATTTTACTAGATGGATCAACAGGGCTGAGAATGTAACCCTTTGTCATCTATGGAAATCTTTTTATCCCATAAAAATGATTAGATTTGATGCAATTAGGATTATGAGGAGGTGGGGGGAGCCAAGACAGTGTGCCTTGTCTACTGCTGTCTACTGACACATTAACAGCCTGTTTATTAACTGCTTTACATTTGGGCTACGAGCAATGCATTCTTATGCCTGATAAGCCCAGAGAAATGAGCACGTGTGCCAATACGAAATGAGAGCCTCACTTTTTTTTTTTTTTGGCTGTCCCCCTCCCACTTTTCTGCATGTGAATCTAGGAGGAGGGCTTTAACTTGAAACAAAACCCCAGCTGCTGGAAACATGCCGTTTCCATTTGCCACTTAAGAGAAGTGGTGGCTTGTGTTTGTATCTAGCAGGGAATATAAGAAGATGGATCTGTTCCTCTTCCCCTCTGCCCCCTTTGTATTCCGTGGGATGGGTTTGAGGGGCTTTGCACTAGAGGCAAATGTGTGTGTGTGTGTATGTGTGTGTTGGCTTCCTCCTCACCAGTCCTGGGTTTGAACTGCTCATTTTCTACCAATGCCACCCTGCGGTTCAGCTCAGACGTGTTCCTGGGGGAATTATGACTTTAGTTTTGTGAGACAAGCTGCAACGTTTTTTCCCCTCTGATGCTGTCAGAGAATACGTATGGGTTATATCCCAAGACACAAGAACGCCTTCCATGTGCTTTTTGGCTTGCCTGCATTTCTGCTCAGGCTTGTGCTGCCCAGGCTGTGCTCCCATAACTTGTCCAAGTTTCTGACCTGGCGTGAGCACCAGCGGGTGCCAGGCAGTGCACAGAGCACGATGGCATCAAACCAGAGAACAAATTCCTCCAGGTTCAATGGGAAAGCACAGTGGGGAGAGGTGTGGAGGGTGTGTTCATACCGAGCTCAGGGAGGTGTTTCTGTACTGCAGAGTGTCTTTGTGCCTGTGCTGGCCTCGGCTGCAGTTCCTTCTGCCCACCCTGCCCCAGCCCTGCTGTCAAGGAGGTTGGGTGGGTGAGGATGTGAGGTCCTGGACACAGCCACACAGGCTGTGAGGGGACACCTAAATACCTTTTCCATGAGACTGTGAGTCCTTTACATGCATCTTTTTTGAAAACTGTTCCCCTGTTTTCATCCAGGACTGTGAGAAAATTGCTTTTGAACCTCTCTTTTCCTCTGTTTCCCTGTTTGGTGTGAACAATGACTCCTGGCTGAGAGAGGACAGGAGCTGAGTGCAAGTGGGTTCAGGGCTCAAAGAAAACTTTATATAAAAAGAGAGGAATAGATTTATTGCATGTCCTGGAAATCAATTAATAAACTGAGGCTGAATAAATCTTGTATTGCACAAACTTAGCATGTAGTATTTCCACCTGAGCAGCATTTCTGCGAGAGGCATTAAGGTGTGTGCTAATGTTAAAGCCCTTCTCTGACACAACTCAAAGGACAAAATTGAGCCTTTGTTTTTATGATTGCCAGCAAGCTGAGAGACTAGTTAATTTGCAAACTTCTGTGTTACTGTGCAATTATTTCTCCTGGTCTTGTTTGCACATCACAAATACTCTTGTAACAGCATACATAGCTCACTAAACCCCTCCTCTCCGCTCCTGCTGGTCATCTGCATTTGATTGCAGCTGGTTTCATGACTTTGCTTCAAGTTGCTAAAAATACCTTCAGAAATAAGTTTAACACTAGCAGCTGCGCACACCCCTCTGTGTCACACTGTGCCTGCCCTGACAATCAGCTCCCCGCCGCTCGCAGAGCCCCGCAGCGCGGATGCCGGCGCGGGGGCAGCTGTGCGCGCAGAGCTGCCGGCGCTCCTGCCAAGAGCAGCCCTGATGCTGCTGACGCGCCGGGTGCAGAGCTTCGGAGGCTGCTCCCGCAGGATGCTGGGGAAACACAGCGTTAGCGCCCAGTCTTTGCAAGGATTTATTTTAAAAACTATTCTTATTTAACCCTTTTCCTTGAAAAATCAGCGTGTGGGACCTTTGGGGAGATTTCCCTGCCCAGAGCTAGCTCTGCCCCGTGACCCAAACAAGCCTCTGTCTTATGCTAATGAAGTTTTACAGTGCTTTAGTGGCAAAAGAAGATATAAATGACTTCTTACTCTAGAGAAGGAGGCCGAACGTTGGCTATTATTTTTTCTCAGCAAGAAGAGGAAAGTCAAGCAGGCTCTGTTCCTTCCTGTGCAGCTGGGGATGGGGACCAGCAGCCCTCTGGGCACTGTGGGCTGCAGGTATTCTAAATACAATCCTCCCTAGGACTTTGATAACAGGGTTAGTCTTGTGCTGTACTGGGTTAAGCCTGTATCAGAATCTGTTTCTCCTTTCTCCTTTTTCTTCTTCCCCCTCTTTTTAAAATTGTGACCTGAAGAGATGCTGTTGTTGGGTGATGGTAACTTCCTCACGTTCCCTTGAACTGAATTAGGTGCGAGGGAACCCAGCAGCCTGTGTGAACACTTAAGAATCAGGGCAGTAACCTTTGCAGTTTGGTACCAGCTTGCCTCTGTCACGGAATGGAGGATGAGCATGTATAGGAGCTGGTGTTTATTAGCCTTATTTCTTCCTGGAGGGACAACTAGCTCCTCATTAGAAGCAAAGCAGTGGTCCCCTTTCTGGGCACTGTGATCCAAGACAGTAACTGAGACCTTTGTAACTTTAGCTCATGGGGCACGTTTTGTGATTATAACTAATATGCAACATTGTCAGCGCTTTCACAGCCACTCTTTGTGCTCTAGATAGATAAGCCCAAATCCTTCATTTGAAATGCCAGCAGCGAGACCCTTCAAGAGTTTTTGCAGCGTCTTACCATCTTTCCTGCCCCACTGCAGCTCCTTTCCCTCCAGGGAAGGTGAAGGCCCAGCCTAAAGACATCTCTGATTCTAAATGTGTGAATGTTGTGCCTCCCTCCCCTTGACTTCCAATTGAAAAAGATTACAAATAATGTTAAATAATATAGTTTATAACCTCAGGGCTGTTTTCAAAGGTGTATAGACCAGTTGTCAACAGGCAGAGAGGTAGTGAAGGGAAGGGAAATTATAGGCTGCACAAAAGAGGAAAGTAAAAGTGAAAGCTCCATAAAAGAAAGTGGAACTATTATGGAGCAAAATGCCAACTCATTACAAAACAGCCAAATAAGAGAGAAATACAGCTTTACCCGTAATAGCAGTTTACAAGGGAACATTGTATTGCAACATAACGGTGGTGCTATAATTTGCTCTAACAACTCCAATTATGCCTTTTATTGATTTGGCAACACATTTAATAGGAGTAGCCACACCTCTTGTGTTACAAATCATTAAAGGTGTTGAACAGTGTAATTTTAAAATTGTCCTTCTCCTACAGATGTCAGTGTGACAGCATAATTTCCCCTGATTTCTGCTATGTAAACAGTGCGTTACAGTAATTTCCCCCTTACAAAGCAGAAATGTCGTCAGCCTGGGTTTTTTGTGCAGAAACATCCATTTAATATTTTCCCCCCAGTCTATTCTCCTAATTGCTGGGTTTTTTTTCCCCTTTTTCCTCTTTCTTTATTTTTTTCTTATCTTTGGAAAATAAACATGCTGTTTTGCCATCTTCTACTGCAACCTTAATTGCTACTTAAATCTTCAATATGCACTTAACATTGGGGAGGTAAAACCCTTTTGGTTCAATTCTGTTCCACTTCACTCAAGAGCATTTCAGAGCTGGTTAAAAGCCACGTATCTCCTGGTAGCAATTTTGACAGGTGATTGCAATTCCAGTACCAGTTTTCTTGAAAAACTCAGAAAGCATCTTGGAAAAGAATCAAAACTTTGTAATTTTTGTTTTCTTTCCACCACAAAGGTTCAAAGTTTTGCATGGAAATCAAGGAGAAACCTCTCTCATGCTCAAAGTGTAGGTATTTAGATGGACACAAGGCTTTGGGTGGCCTTTTGGGCTCAGTAGCCAGATCTGCCTTCCCTAGACAAAGCTTATATTTTAGGAAAAGTATGGAACAAAATGTATGACAGGGCAGGACTTGACCTTTACACTGCTTAAAAGCTAAGATGGTGTTTCTCAGGCTGGCAGAAGATGGTGGTTTGAGAATCTTGTGAAGCCATACAGACACCTTTTTTGCTGCCTTCTCTTCCAGAGCTGGAGTGAAGAGTGAGCCAGGACACATTTTCTTGCTTGCAGCTCCAGCAGCCCTTCCGTCCTTGGGCAATGTGGCTGCAGTTGCTCGAAGGGGACTGGGCAGACAAAGACTATTTCCCCTCTCTTCAAGCACATGCAGGCACTGACATGTGTAAATGAACCTGACAAGCTCTTTGAAAAACAAATAGAGGCCACCAACAAAGCTTTTGGCACACCAACATGCCACATGTTTACACCAAAAGTGCCACATTGCCCTGTTTGCCCGCTCCCAGCGCCTGGCCCCCAGGCAGCAGCTGAGCGATGCCTGTCTGCATTTGTCTGGCTCCAGCAAACTGTCTCATTAACAGCTGTGTGGAGAAGTAGGGTGGGGGGGAAGGGAAGAAGGGGGAAAAAAAAAACAACCCCAAGAGGGTGACATTTTTCACGCTGGAGTGAGTAAAGCAGCTCTGTGTCCTGCTGCCAGGGCTGACCCCCATCCCACCCCATCTGGCAGCCCCAGAACAAAGTGCCGCGAGCCGGCCTGTCTGGGCTGGCAGCAGCCCTGCACCCAGCCTGGCTGCCCAGAAGGACTTTGGGACATTTCACATGTGCGTGTGGCCTGAGGTGCCAGACAGAGCTGCCCAGGTCTCCTCTTCTTCAGCCACCTTGCCTGGATTTGGGTGAAGGCAGGATGTGTGTGAACATCCTAGCCAAGGCTTGGGTAATGGTGGTTGCTACTGCAGGAGAGAAAGTCCCATTAAGTTGGACAAAGGAGAGGATGCAGCCATCATCACCATGAGCCAGAGACTAACCTGCATGCATGGGACTTGCTCTGGGGGACACGATGCTGCTGGAGGCTGTGCAGGGCTGTCTGGGCATGAGGAGCTCAGGGTTTGGAAGACCTCTGTTTCTGGTAATTCCAGCTATGTGTGGAAATGCTTCAACAAATGACAAACGATAAGACAAGAGGAAACAGACTCAAGTTGTGCCAGGAGAGATTTAGCCTGGAGACTGGGAACAATTTCTTCCCTGAAATGCATGTCAGGGCCTGTCACAGGCTGCCCAGGGCAGTTGTGGAGTCCCAATCTATGGAGAGTATTCCAAAGCTGCATAGCTGTGGCGTTGGAGGAACGTGATTTAGTGATGGATATGGCAGTGCTGTGGTAAGAGTTGGACTCAATGATCTTAAAGGGCTTTTCCAACCTAAACAATTCTGTGATTCTATGATCTGGAAGGCTCTTCAGCCAAGAGGGCTGGATTGCAGCAGTCATTGCCAAGTAATCTGCAGGTGCGTGAAGATAAAACAACATCTGACATTGGCTAAACAAAGCCTTATGTAATTACCCTCTGTGTTTGGTGATCTTGAATTACACCAGAAGCCATAGCTTTGTCTCCAATGTAATCTGGGCAAATAATTCACTAAGAGTGACTTTATTGGATTTATTTAAACTTATTTGTGAAAATTTGGTGAGCAAAGCCACTCTTGGTTTTCTGAGATGTATAAATGCATTTCTAAGTAACTCCTGGGTGTAGGTTGGTGTAGCAGTTGGGTGTTGCATGTGGGTAACGCTGACTCTTCCACAGGATTGGTACAGAGTCAGAGTTCTGGCACCAGCACTGTGTTTCTGTGAATTTCAGAAGTTCTCCATAGATCCTTGTATGAAAGAACCTGTTTATGCAAATGTCCATTAGGATGGGGATGGAAAAGGACTGAGGAAAAAAGTGTTAGTGAGGACTAGAAAAGTCTGTTTAAAAAAATGAAGAGGTCTAAGGCTTGACAGCAGAAGCAGGAGGAGGACGAGGTGCTGCCTGCCTGTGCTGGGTCAGCAGGAGGGATGAGAGGTGTGCTATTGGCACTGCCACCTCTCACTTCTGCTTCCCTAGAGCTCGGGTTCACTGTGGAACTGCTGACGAGTGGAAAACAAGCTGAGCCTCTGTCTGCTGAGCATCCTATAGGTGACAACAGGCTGAAGTAGGGAGGAGTGTTTTTTAAAGAACTGAAAGTAGTTGAGCTTTGTAAGTGTCTCATGTATTGGGTGAGGGGACCAACGAACTAAGCAAATGAATAATTTGCCTGGGAAGACCAGTGGCAAAATTTAGACATAATTCTCAGAAGGCATTACACTATTGCTTCTTCCAAGAAGTTTGGCTGTGCTAAAAAAGCCACATATAATGGGCTTTCACCCTTTTTAGTGAACAACATGCAAGTTCCCTCAGGCCCAGCCATGTCTTTGTGAGAGCAGAGCTGGCCGGGTGCTAGGGGGTGGGAAACAGCAGCATGGGCTGTGCTGGGACTTGGGCTGACATGGGGCTCCGAGCGTGGTATTAACTCCAAGCTTTTCTGGGAAGGAAATTTGTTTTGCTAAAACTAATCATTCACATGCATTTTTCATTAGTGTTATTATCCCAAAGAAAGGCTGCTGTAAAGTGCTTGCAAGGAGAGGAGATATTTGCTACCTCTAGGGGAATTTTACAAAGGGAGAAGGAAGAAGGGTAGCGGAGCTGAATAGTAGCTCCTGTTGGTATTCTGGTGTGCTGCCTCCAAACTGATCTTCCCAATCAGTTCAGACTTAATACCAAAGCCTGCTCAAATATACAAATCACAAGGAAAGATTCAGAGGCTTTATACAGCTTGGTTTGCTCAGGTCTTCTCTGGATGGAAATTGTCAATTATTTCGCTTTTCCTGGTTTGTACAATTGTTAACAGGGAAAATTATTCCATGTGCCGGGTTCCTGTTGATGGACAGGTTTGTGTTGGGTGTTAGGTGTCTGCAGGTGAAAATGGAAATGAGGAGACCTTTTCTATGACTATTTTGTCACTTTTTTTTTTCTTAATGTATCCTGCTTCAGATCAGTTGGGAGATACAGGTTCCCTTTTACACTACCACAGAGAGTCGAAATGTGATGGTAGACACTGAGAGAGGGTTGTCAGCATTTCTGACCAGAAGGACCTGGGCATCGTTAGGTGGATAGGCAAACAGGGTGATAAACTGGAAGAATATGGTCTGCTGGGTATAGATATTGAATTCCTCCCACTCATGACAGGGACTCACTACTACCTGCCTCTTGCAGGAGCTTCTGCAAGTGCTTTGGGAGCTTGAGGGCTGAACAGTTGAAGAGAGGTTCCTCAAGAGGGGAGAGGAGATGGATGTGCAGCACAGTTTCTCTGTACATCTACAGTACAGCAAAGATAATTTAAAAATAAGAAAAACTCCTCTTGGCTTAGTGAGGAATCTTTACCTTAGGATGGATGTAAAACACATTAACTGTGGTGTAAATACGAGGCTTGGAGAGGCTGTGGCTGTAATTGCTGGTGGAAGGATGTAGAAAGTAGGGTGATTCCTCTTTTCATAATGATTTCGGTTCCATTTAAGTTGGAGATCAGATGCTCCTCAGCAAAAATATAAATTATAAAGGCACTAAACTTCAGTACCAATAAGCTCCCCAAATTTATTTGCATTTGTTATCTGGCAGTTTCATTTACAGTGAAGAAACTTTCACTGTGGATCAGATCTTTTTAATATTTCCTCATAACTTCCCAGTGACAATCAGTTTTTCCATTAGGAGAGATCAGACACATAAGTAATACTGAGAGAGCTACATGAATACCAAGTCATTCATTAGGAGCAATGCCACTGCTATGAATGCTGAGTGACTAGACAGTGAGGGGACACTGAAAATTAAAGGTTATTCTAGGTTCATTAACTTCTGCACTCCTTTCTAAAACAAAACCTTGGGTGAGAGCAGCCTTTGACTCCTAAACGGGATCTCCTTGTCCCCTAATTTAAAAAATATTAACATCATTTAACTATTTCCCCTTTCTATTTAATATGGGCAAGAAAAACAGTGTTTGAATTAATGTTCATGTAAGGGATGAACGTAGACAGATCTCTGTGTGTGAATATCTGCTTTGCTCTCCTTTCACCGTGAAGCCTTTCTATGCACCTCAGGCTTGATATGCAGTACCTATTTCTTGCATTAATTAGCCACAAGGGCTTTCTGGCTCCTGCTCCAGCTGCCTGCAGTGCACCCATGTGAACTTTCTCTGTCCACCCTGTGTCCTGGGGCAGCCACTGCAGGCAGGTGTGCCAAAGCAGCTCCCACTTTCCTCATGGTGATATCCAGGGAGGCACAGTCCTCCCCATCGCCTGCTCACTCTGGCATCCCAGCCTGGTACAGCAGTCTGGGATGACTGAGCCTGGTGAGCAGCTGGCAGGGCTTGTGAGTTCCTGGCTCTGAATACCAGTTGTGCCCTCAGCATCCTTGTTTGAAATCCTGTCCTAATCCCTTTCTTGACCTCTTTGGAAGTGGTGTTTAAAATCAACCCACAACAGTATATAGGGGACAACGATTAGTCAAACTAAAAAATTAATATCATGTAGTAGTTGGAGAACAGATCTTCATTGTTGAAATATGTTTTTAACTGAAACATGCTCCATCTGCTCCATGCTCATGTACTTAAATAATAGTCAGAATCCCCCTCCTTGGAGCGGTGAGTGAGGCTGTTTCAGTGTTTCTAAAGCCTTTGGTTATTCCTGGAGATGTAACTCTCAGCAGTTTGCCCCAAAGCCAAGAATAGTGTTTTGTCCTCACAAATGCTGATGTTCCTACTATCCTCTTCTGATTCTCCATTTGTGTACATGATCTCTCTTCAGCCAAACAAAAAAATTGAAGTAATTTAGTACCATGAGTTTGCCCCTGGTGCGATCCAAAAGCTACCGGCTGGTAGTGGATGTTAGATTTGCAGAGAAAATGTCATTTTGGTGGTCGGAAAGAGCAAGCTGGCCCCATGCTATTTTCTTCTCAGACCCTGTAACATAGTTATGCTTTCCTGGGCTGTTTTGTTTAAGTCTTTGGGTTATTACGCTGTAAATGTCAATCACACAGGACTGGTGTTGATGAGTGACAGGCAGATTGGTTAAGGACCAACAGACAAAAATGGAGTCTTCACTTTTATGTGCCATGATTGTTTAGTTCATTTGTTAATCTCAAACCATTGTTATCCCAAAGATGTGCCCACTCTGGTGATGGAGAAGAGTGACAATGGAGTCCCCAGAAAGGACCTATTGTTTGGAGGTGAGGAGCAGAACTGCTGTGTAAAAGGTCTTAAGGGAAATCTGATACTGATGTGTTCTTGCTGGTTTTTTTTGCTTCTTCCTCTGTGTCTGTGTTTTAATAGTTGTGCTTGTTGCAGTAGTTGCACAGCAGGAGTCATCAATGGACTCCTATGGGTTAGTTTGTCTATCTCGATTCAGTCTCCAGAGATTAAGCCTTGCTTTAGGAAAGCTCCATAGCTGCCCTACCTGTCTCCTAGTACAGTGAGTGTCAAGTACATCCTTAAGTTCACTCACAGTGCCTTCACCTGGGGCACGTGCCATGCCTTCTGCCTCTGGAAGCATCTGAGTGCTGCAGAAAATGCTCACTGGGGGAAAATGACTCTCAAAGGCACCACAGGAATGGTGGCCCAGACAGGGACAAAGCTCTTTCCCACTGTGACTGAGAGTCACCACCACCTTTCCCTTGCACAAGTGAAGGAAATATCCCCCCAGCCTAATCCTACACAGCGTGGGCTTGTGGTTGAGCTCAGGCACTGCATTCCCTTCCACCTGGTGTCTGCACATGAATGTTCCCTGCCTTCCTGGGTTATGAACCTCCTGACTCTCATGCATGGCACGGAGTGACATACAACCATGTTGTACTACAGAGCCTGAATCTGTGTTCTTGCAGAGCCTGAATCTGTGTTCCTGCAGAGAAGGGGAAAGAAGCCTCACATCTTATTTTATTTTCCCCCCTCTCCCTACATGGGTTAATCTGTTTAGCTTTTTAACCTGTGAGCCGAAGGAATTCTCAGCCACTGACAATGGGAAGCTTTTGAGATGGGGATGAGGGAGGTGGAGAGGAGGGAGGATGAGGAAAACGTATGGGAGGTGGGGCTGGTTGGTGAGATAAAATATCTTCCTGAATTTCTGGCTGGAAAATTATGCTGATGGTGGAAGGCGAGAGGTTAAACTTGAGGAAGAAAAGTTTATGTCAGCCTTTTTTTTGATTTCTCCCTTTTACAGTTGCCACCTCCTTTTCTCTTCTTTCACCCCCAGCCCTACCATACCATACCCCCTCCCCGTTTGGAAAGAAGGAGGTTTGCTGTCTTTGTATTTTAACTGTAGCAAAAAGATTAAATTGTTTACGAGCTGCGAGCCCCGGCTGCCTGGATGAGCTGGGAGAGACAAAGATAGACAGTCTAATTCTCCGGTGTACTTTGTGCTTCCGTCCCCCTGCGCTGCCACTAATTCTTTTATCTGGCCCCAACACTCCAGGCATTATGTGCATTCATAAAAAAAAAAAAAAAAACTAAAAAAAAAAAACCCCTAACTGAAGCAGGCAAAATTACTGTTCTCTGCGCTTTACCTCTGATAACAATCTCTTGAATACTGATTACTTTTTTTTTTTCCCCCAACACAAAGCGACCAACACAAGTTGGTCTTTAACCCTTTATCTTTAGCAAGCAGAAAGACACGAGGAACATCTTACTCAGTTGGAAAAAAAAAATAGCATACAGAAGAATTACTGTTATCTCCTAGCCAGAAGAGGAACAGCAGAGATAAGAAAAGCCTGAAGAATTAAAAGGAACGTTGCATTTGGGCTGTAAATTCGTGCTGAAGCTGGTTCTATTTGTCTGTCACTAGGGTTCATAATTTTTCGAGGTTGTTTTGATAGACTTATTGTGAAGACTGCATAGAAAACTCATCAGCATTTGTTGCCTCTGAGCATTATTGTCAGTGGTAACCGCATGGTTATAGACTGGAGGAAGATAATGGTTGAAGTATAAAGGAGATAAAGGCAAAACCTCTTCTCATTAAGGGCTATCTCCACCTCTGCAGACTCTACAGTATTGAGTGACTGGAGCTAGTGCATTGGGCATAAATTATAGCAAAAAAACTAAAGGCAGCATCATTATTTTGAAAAAGTTATAATGACATGCCACAAGCTTAAGACCTATTTACTCCAAAGACTGACAATAAATACAGAGAGAGCTTACTGTGGAGTGACCAGTGCTGCCTTCCTATTGATTGTACCCCTGTGCACATCTGTCTGCAGGTAGGCTGCTCTGAAAAGAAGCATGGCCCTTGCCACACCAAGGAGGGGATCAGCTCTCAACCTCTATTGTACTTCCACCAAAGCCCAATTGTTCCCAACTGAGTAACACCTCTGATGGAGGCCAGGGAAGGGACTCATCCTCACCTCAAATCTCTGGAGCAAAAATGGCATTTTTGTTTGAGTTTCAATTTCTGTTTTGGGAAAACCTACCCTGGCCAGAGCTTTCTCTGGAGACTTGTGCTGGGATGGTGCAGCTGGAGTAACCTAAAAGTGTGAGGTGGGACAGTGCGAGCTATCCCATGTGTGTGGTGATGTCTTCATTGGTGCCATTGTATTGTTTCCCTACCCTTTCAGTTTATTTTTCCAGATTGGTGTTCTGCAAAGGGATAACATTCTCCTTCCTCTTGCCCTTTCTAGTTGCTACTCTTTTCCCTTTTCATCTTCCGTTGCCTACATTTTGATCTTTTCATTTTCGGTGTGGTGGGGGGAAGAATTATGTTCAAATTCAAGCTGGGTCCACAGTAGATAAAGCAAACCCCTTGAGTTTGTTTTTACTGGGCAGGCTTGTAAAAAAACATTCTGTACACCTGTAGCCCTGATTATCTAGAGCTTTCACAGATATTTTCTAAATTGAAACTATTTTCGTTACCCTTCTGAGGAGGAGGAGAATTTTTTGCAGTTGGAGAAACTGAGGACCAGAAGCTGGGTGAAGCTGTGAAGATTTGCTTGCACGGCCTCGCTTGGTCAGAGCCTGGTCCCAAAGCCCTGCTTTAATAACTAAACCAAGTGCCTTTTTAGTGATTGTGGTGGATTAGTGGCCCTAGAGGCTCCTAATCTGCTATCCATATGGCACATGCAGGGCAAGGATCTACCCGCTGATCTGCCATTGTATTTCAAGGCTGATTAGATGGGACAGTCCCTTGAGATGAAAACCCAGTTGAGTCTCCCCAGCCCATTCATTTTAGGATTGCTACTGCAGTGTCCAAAAGGATGCAGCTGCCCTTGCCACTTCTTTCTACTTCTATGCTGTAGACCATGAAGTGCTGTTCTCTGTGGGTCAGAGCCCACTCAGCACTCGTGATGTTGCAAAATTCATACAAATCCTCTGTTGTCATGGTAGGATGCTTTGGTGGACAGCAGGAGTGATCACTGCAATGACTGCTCAGCAGAATCCAACCCTGGAAATAGAGAAGCTGTGGCATGTCAGGACAGAGCAGCAGCTCCCTGAGGTCTCTGGGAAGTGCTCTGGCATTGCAGACTTCCCAATAGCTCTGTGGGCATTGCAGCATGCCTGCTGAAGCCCCAGCCCTGTGTCTTGGTAAGCTTGTATGAGGGTGTAGAGCTTGTACCAGCTCAGTGTGGCACTGTGGGGAGAGGAAGGATGGCACTGCTGCATCTCCAGCTGCCCTGGAAGGCGAGGCACATGGTCATCCTGGTAGTTGTTGTTTAATCAGGTGCAATCCAGCAGATGCCTGGCAGCATATTGACTCCATCTGTAATTCTGGAAGAAAATTGTGAGGAAATGTGAATTCTGGTTTCATTTCTGAAGCTTCCCAGTGAAATAGTGCATAGTCTGCAGGGAGATAAGAGCAGCAATAAGACTGCTGCACTTGATTTGGAGGTTGTTCTGTTGTTGCCACCAACTTACTGATAACTTTGTCTCTCACTACAAATCAAGGCAGGCCAAAGCTGATCTCTGGTCTGTGTTCCCGGCTTCAGATTTGTCATTGGCGCTGAAATTAGATCGTGGGTTTGGTCTCCAATTCAAAAACCAAGTTGAGCAATCACTTCCTGACAAACTTGGTGCTGAAACCAAGGGGAGTTTGCCCTGGTTTTGGGGGGACAGTGCTGGTTTGGGTCTAAGTGGAGAGAGGCATGGGGTGTTGCAGCTACTGAGTCGGAAGCTGCTGCCATCAGAGCCTTAGCAAGACCAGTGGCTTGTGCAGATGCTATAGGTGGAGGCAGATGGGAGATTAGATGAGGATTCAGGCATTTGGGTGAGAACTAAGGTGACACTGAGGAATTGACTTGCAATGCCTGTCCTGGGATGATTGGCAGCAGGAGGGGAGGAGGTCGATTTGTAGATACAGTGTTTATGTCTCTGTCCTGAGTGGGTTTTCCAGATGGGTGATAACCCCAGGGTTGGCTGAAGAAATGTCACTCTAAATACAGGTATCGACCTCAGTAGAACAATTTTCATTTTATAGTGTGAAATGCCAACAACGGTATCTACCTGACGGCTCACAGATTATAGTATCTGTTCCTTACCAACATGGGTACAAGCCTTCCATTCAGGCTTACAATAAATACAAACATGGGTTGCAGGAATATTTCATTTTTGATGGTATAGCCGTGGGTTTTGATTATATAAATCAGGCTTTAGAAAAGGAATACAGCTTTGTGACTGACTAAATAAGTAAATGCAAATGTAAAAGTCCTTACAAATAATAATAATAATAATGATAATAATAAAACCCACAGCTTTCCAATGGACATTCAGGATCAACTAGAAAACATTGCACTCTTGGTGTGAATAGGAGAAATCAGTTGGGTGCAGCATGCAGGCGGGTTCCTGATAAACTAATGCTCCTTCACACAATTTACAATCCAACTGAATTCATTTGCATGACAAAATTGGCTCGGGTATTCATGTGTTGCAGCAAGACAAGTGTAACATTACAAAGAACAAGTAACCATGGGGAAGGTTAATGCAGACAATAAGGAAATACAATGACATGAATCGGGTTCTTCTTTTGCCAACCTTTTATCTGAAATAGAAAAATAACAAGCTCCCACCCTCGTTCCTTCTTGGGAATAAAAGAGTTGTTTTATGGAAAGGGGAGGGAGGTAGAAAAATGTGCGAAGTTGGCAAATAAAGACCTGTAATTTCCCTTTTTCTGCCTCCTGGATTTGAAACGTGTGTGTCTGTCTGTGTGTGTGTGTGCAAGGGAGGTGGGAGGGATGAAGGACACAGGGTATTGTTGTTTTGGGGTAGGCAAGCAGGTTGATGTAACAAACAGCCAAAGGGAGTTGGTCCAGTGGTGAAGGATGTGTGGCTGGTAGCTGTAGTGAAACGGCTTGGATAGTTCACTGCCCTTGTGTTGAATTCTTTTATAGCAGAAAACCTGAGCTCTCTCCTCAGTTGTCGCTCAACAGGGATGAGCTTTGCAGAACATGGGATGCTAACTTGTCTGGAAGACCTGGTGAGTGTTGTAATGGCACCCTGAATGTGCTGAGAGTTTTTTGCAATTCAGGGAGTTATTTGGGTAGTTATATGAGAGTGAGTGTCTTCTGAAGCTTGTATTCCCAGCCATTCTCTGGGGACTTGAAAATCCAGATTACTATATAGGCTTCTCTGAATGCCTGAGATTTTTTTCCCTATGTGAGTGTGAGCCCACGCGAGAGTACTCTGCCATTAGGCACATGATGCTTGGTGATAATATATTCAAGGATTTCATTTGGAATGATGTGCACAGAGTTCTTTATTGCAACCTGAAAAGCACATTATTAGTTTAAATTCATGTTTAAAAAACAAAACCAAAAAAAAAACCCAAACCAGGGGTTTTGCTGGTTACTTTAATTGTGCAACTTAGTGTTCTGAGAACTTGACCTTAAAGCTTAAAGTGTTAATTTAGGGGAGGCGGGGTGGGGAAAAGCACTTTCAGCAAGTATCAGACTATGCAGAAATAAGCTCAGGCATCTTCTTGCCTAACGTGAGCACTTGCAAAGTTTAACAGCCAGAGTTAGCTCCTCATCTTGACTTCTTGTATAGTTATTGGTGGACTATCTGAACCTATGTCAGCTATCCTAGACTCCTGTCCCCAGGTGGGATGAATCTCTGCTCCTGCAAGGTCTGTGCAGAGGCTATACAACTGGAAAGCCAAGCTGCAGGCTGGCAAAGCTACCCTTCTTCTAGGGCTCTGGAAACTTGCATCTGCCCTTCCTTCATGGGAGTGTGATTTCCTGCACTCCAAAATGGTTTTGGTGACTCACAGGTCAAAGAGCTGCCTTGAAAACCAGAGTGGAGGAGATCTGAGGCACAACCTTGGAGGGCTTTCTCTGGACTCAGAGAAGTCTCTGCTCTGCTTCTGCTGGACACTGTGATCTGATGTTGCCTTCTGCTCACAGCTTTGCTTAGCACCGTGCACAGCTTTTGCAATGGGAGAGTCTATATTAAATGCAAATTCTAATTATGCCTGCCCAGTATTGCTAGGAGAGAAGAACTGTGCTGGTTAATTGGCTAAATACTTAGTGCATGGGGGAAGCTGTTTGGGATCAAGGACCACGTCACTCCCTGCAAGCAGACGGCATCGTTTTCTTCATTGTTCTTGAGCTGGAGTGCTGAGCTCCCTCTCCAGCCAGGATTAGAAGCTCTGACATAGACACTCGCTAAGTACAAGGGCCTCTCCTCAGATCAGCTTTGCTCAGCAAGGCAGCAGGCTTGTCCCTGATTGCCATCTGCAACAAATCTGTAACAAGTTGACAAACGACTAATTTTAATTTAATCTTTCAGTTTCCAACTTAATGATGAAAAAAAAATGCAGGGGAAGGAAGTGCTCACCCGCATCTTCCCTTCACACCTCGCTCACTGGGGGAGTTTCAGTGCAGAAATGGTTCCGAGCACAATAAGAGCCTTACATTTTTGAATTAAATTTAACCCCGGGGTGCCACTGCTTCAGAGCCTTTGGAGGCAGAGTTGTAAATCATGGCAGCAGATTCTGCTTCTGATGAGCACTTCCCATCATGATGACATTTAAACTATTAATTAATTAGGAGAGAGCAAGATGAGAAGATTTGGAATTCTCCCCTTTGGATAATTACTGTCGAACACATTTGTTACTGTAATGAACGAACAGGATGTGACTTCAGCCAGCACGTCCTCCCTGCATGGGTGTGCTCACGTTATTACTATTTTAGCCTGCCTTAAAAGGAGAAAGAATATGTGTTTTGTCTTGCAGCCATAAATAGAGGACATTTGTGTATTTAACATTTTGGTAAAGCTGTAGTTGTGAAGGAGGAAATAGATAAGAGTGAGCGTGGCCATTGGATACACCAGGGCCCAGTGGGCATGCTGGGTCCTTGCAGTGCATACCAACTTGTGCCTTGGGCAGGTTTAGGCCGTTTATCCTCTTGCCAAGCCCATCAAAGCTAGTGCCAACCTTCCTCTTGAAACTATCTTTGAAAACAGAGATCCTGAGTCAGGTGCATGCAGTGGGGCTCCTCTGGCAAGGGCTATGCAGTGGAAACCTGAGTATCCTGATGGCCCCTGGACACACTGCTGGTCTGATTGAGATAATTTGCATACACCCTGGAAGAATCCGTAAAGTGGACACTGTCAGGGACTACACTGTGTGACAGGAAAGATCTCACTGAGCTTTGCCTGTGCTAGGGGCTGTTCTGAAGCCCCACCGGTGCTGCTCTGCTTTGCAAATGCCTTCTCACCTTCTGTTCAGAAAGACTTTTGAAAGCTTCCCTGTTTTTCCCTGTTTCCACTGGATTTTGTCCTCTCTAAAAGCAGAGTCACTGCTCACTTATGGCATCTAGCAGAGATCTTTGTTTACTTCTCTAGTGTTAATATGCCCTTTCACAGATAATCAATCTTGCTTGGCAGGATCAATTAAAATGAAGTAAGGATGCTCCAAGTACCTTGGTCTGGAAATTTAACTCCAGTTGTACTCCCACATCTAAACCTATGTTTGCAGAACTGCTGGGCTAGATTATCACAATGTCCAGTGGCTGTAACAGAACCAATGATTAAACAAAAAGTATACATTCATATTGGCTCTTAGAGGATAGTTACTAATTACAATCGTTAGTAATGTGAAAGATTTAGGCTCCTTTACTGAGAAGTCACTGGAGCTCCCTGAGAGCTCCCGGGCACTCTGGCAGCCTATTTTTTCCAGAGGAGAGTGCTCTCTCACTGTCTTTAGCTGCAAGGGCTGGCCCTAGAGACTTATCCTCACGTGAACCAAGCATTTTTTGGCAGAGAAACATTTATATTTCTTATTTTAAGCAGACTCGTCTCCAGGTGGTTCTTTTTCATCTTACTCATTTTAACCTTCCAAAGAGAGCGGGTTTTTTTCTCCTGGATGTTTCCATGACCTATTGATACTTTTCTGTTTAAATGTCTGTTCAAAGTTGTTGTAGTGATTCTTTGGCGTCCTACATTAAGTCAATTTGGGCTCCCTCTAAGTTTCTGGTGTACAAATATCTACCTTGAAAGAGCTGCTCTGCTTTAACTTCAATACGTGCCGTCTGTGATCTCTCCATACTCCAACCTCACTAGTGCAGACTCTTCTTGGTGATAAGGAAAGTAGTGACGTAGAGAACTTGAATTTTTTCCATTTGCCGTGTTTTCTTTAGTTGCTGCTACAGAGAGCAGAGAGTTGAGTCTGGTCATCAGCTCTAGCCCAGCCACATGCAGTGCAATGCAGGATTTTGCTAGAGAAAGTTTATTTTCCAGTGCCCTTGGCTTGACAAAGGCATAACTTTGGTATAGAGCTGAGGGGATATGGGGTGCTAAGCTGGGCTCACATCATTGTGTATCTCCTGGTAAGACTGGCATAGCTTCTGTTTAGCCTTTTGTGAACATCTTCTATACAACAAAAGCCCTTGTGTGTTGCATGCAGGGTGTTGCACAACTACCCTGATGGGATACGAGCAGCTCTTTGCTCTTGGAGGATCTCTCTCTGTCCTTCAGCCATCCAATTATTGCTCCTATAGCCTCAGGAAGATTCTGGGGCTTTGCTGCCTCTGGGCTTCATGTAGTAGGTAAAGACACATTAAAAATCTGATCCTGTATGAGGAAAGTAGAATACCTCTTTTTGGCTTTGTTAGGTGAATTTTCACAGGAATTGGGCTAGTTTAAGGTACGCAGTCATCTTCAGTAGATAGAAAATGTTGTAGCAGCTACAATAATGGAAAAGACAACCTTACAGCTACTTTGCAGCAACTAAACATGTGGATTTTAATATGAATTATCTCATAAGAATGATTTCCTTCCTCCTCAAAACATGTCACCTGGGACACTGATCTTTTCATAGACAAACTATAGATTTTTTTTACTGTAAAAAATTATAAATACTGATTTAATTACTGGGCAATCAAATCTTTTTCCTGGTAGAAGAAAAGTATTTTTAATGTACTCTTTTATGAGAACAACATCAAAATTTGCATAGGGATTTAGAGGAAAGGTTCTGGTCTTACTGTTATTTCTGGAAAACCCAAACAGAAACATTGCAAACCTGTAAATGACATCACTTTTTTTTCTTCCCCTTCAAGTATGAATTGAATTATTTTGCAACTCTGAGCTCCCCCATTGCTCTGTTGCTCCAAGTCGCTCAGGACAGTCAGAGTTGGTGGTGCCCTGGGTCATAACTCCAACAGAACTGTCTCTTTGTTCTCCCCTTTGCTGCAGGATCAGTAGCAATGTTGTGCTGGATGCTTGGGGGGTGACTGGGGGGTAAGCAGGGCTCAGCATTGGAAGCACCAGGCTTTGGGAACTGAATGCCCCACTTCTGCTCCCAGATGTGCTTTGTAATGAATGAATTTAATTGCCTACCTCTTCCAGTGCCCACATGAGAGATAGGGACCCAAAGTGAGACGGACACACGCACTCAGACATGCCCCCACCACTGGGAAATTAATGCTAGAGGAAAGGTCATCACAAGGTGGGATTTATTTTATTTAATGATACCCATTTTATTGTTTGGATTTCGAGTTCTAGTGATTATTATTTTTTAATTTAAAATTAATTTGACAGAAAATATTGGGCTGTAGCCGGTTCCACATAAACTTTGAATCTAAATGGAAGAATATTGGAGGAGTATGGTAGAATTAATTTCTTTGTGCTCTGGTATCAGCAAAGATGATACCAGAAACCTTTTGAGCCAGATAAATGCTTCATATATGAGTCAGAAAACATACAATCAGTGTGCAACAATCATCTTTCTGGAGATTCCAGATAATCCGTGCTTCAAAGCAAAACCTGTGTTTTGGAATATTCATTCTCTGATATTCAAACATCCAACTTTGTTCTTCTAATTATTATTCTTCTTTTGATGTTATATCAGACAAGTGCCATAAGGGTCTTAAAAAGGGCAAAATAATTATTTCCTTTATATCTTAATACCCATGTGATGCAGAGGCTTTGGTGGAGAAAGGAGTATTTTTTTGACAAATCCAAAGAGGGAAGCTTGGCAACATGGTATAGTTGAGTGTAACCATAAATAAAACCCTGTGTGAATTCCCCCTTGGAGACACTACAGATCTATTGAACAGGGCACCCTCTCTATAAAAATTGTTCTTGAGAGGTAATAGCAAGCTATACATTATGAAAAAATATAGCACAGGGATTTGCTGTACTTGGAGCAAAACTATGAGAAAAATGGTGGGAGGTAATAAGGGATTGTCGTTCCATCCCATTAGAAATGTGTTTTATTCCAGACACCCAGATTTTATCTTCCCCTTGCACCTGAATTAGAAATGAAACTGCCAACTTTCTAGGATGTGCAAGAATCCACACAGTAATGGGTTTTTTTCTTTCTTTCTTTCTTTTATTTTTTCCCTTCCCTTTTCTTTTTGGGAAGCTAATTAAGGCAAACATAGATAAAACACACTGTGTGTTATGAGCTTGTAAATAACAGAAAAGGATTTCCTTAGGAAATTAGCACTAGGACATTCAGGAAGCTATGAAATCAAATGCTACAAATATACACTGTATTCTCTACATAGATTAAACTACTAATAAAAAACCTCTAAAACCAGTCATATACAGCAGGGAATCCTCTAGGATTTGACTGGCACAATCCTGTAAAAGAAGAAGTTCAGTAAAAAAAAATCCACTCATTTCTAAAGAAATTTCCCAGATTAGATTTGTAAATCAAAAACCAATATATAACATGCAAGAATTGATCTGTTTTATATTCCTCAGTTACATTTTTGTGAAGCACATTTAGAAGATTTAGAACGTATTTGCGCCTGCTGGTTGAGCCATTATATGCTTGAGTTCATACATCTATTTGTGAGGCTATAAAACAGGCATCGACTACCCATGTAAATTGTGTTCTCCACAATAAATTATATGCATACTTGCAAAAATACATAACTGCTGTTGGTTGGCTTACGTAGACTGAATACTAATGATGTTTAAAGTTGTATTGTCCCTCTTCTCGGGCCTAATTTAGCCTCTACATCAAAAATAATGTAGGAAAAAACACTTTATCCTCTCACTGAGAAATAAAATGGCACTTACGGGCATCCACATATCTTTCTTTTATGAAACACCACCATTTTCATACTAATTTTAGCTGCATAGGGTTCATGGAAAAGTCTGTCTCACGCAAACCTCTTAGGAGACTTCGATGCGTATATACACACACAGCCGTATGAAATGTATTTTTGTGGGATTTATAGAAATGAATTGGGTTTTGTGTCTGTGATAGACCCTCACAGATAGAACAATCCTTTCTGACACAGGATTTTTAATTCTAAAGTTCAGGTAGCGCTTTTTTTTTCCCCCAATTGTACCCCAGGGTTTAGTGTGGTACCAAGAAATCCTGGAGCAAACTAGCTGCCCTGTGAAGCAACATACAGATGTTGTGCATCTTCCTTATCTTCTACCTGCTGCCCATCAAGGCACTGTTAGGTTAATTGGTTGGTTTTGTTCATATTTCAAATGTGTTAAGAGCTGTGCAATGTGCCTCCTTTCACAAAGGAGTTGGGACTGACCCTGACTTCACCATTTTGGGTCATTTCTGCTGGAGCAGGAGGCTGTGCAGGCTATGTGCCTCTGGTCACTTTGCACACTGTAATGGAAGCTGTTGGCCCCAGTGCAGATGGGAATGAAGGTGCTGTGTATCTTTGCACGTGTCTTCCTCCCATCTCGCCCTTTGCTCTTCTCTCCCCTCCTCTCACACAGCCATATATTGATAAGATTTCCCTACACCGTTCTCAGTCTCTCTCCTTAACCTGCTTTATTTCTTTCACCATTTTTTCTTTTCTTGCCTTTTTGCATGGATATCTTTCCTTTCCAGATTTTCCCTCCTTCAGTGTTATTTTCTCCATTTTGCCCTTTATTTTTTTCCCCACTGTTACAAACAGTCCTTCTTCTAGTTACAAATTATGTGTCTGCTTCTGCAACCCATTTCTCCGTGTGCAATGGATCACTGCGAGGTGACCAGGTACCCTGTCTCTGCTGCTCTGCCTCTGCCACAGAGAGGAGAATTTTCCTTCTTCCCTACCCTGGGCTGTGTGGGGAATATGGAAGCTGTCACACATTTCCTCTCCTGCCCAATGATGTGTAGGAGAATAATATATCCCCTTTATTGGGCTCACAACTGGGCAGAGGAATGAGAGAAGCGAGCTGCCTCCTTTTTCCTCAGCCAGAATATCCTGATTTCCTTTTAACTCTAACATACCTTATCACCAAGTTACCAGCTGTAGTTTTGTGGAGCTCTCTCGAAAGGCTGGGGCCATATCTCTGGGGACAAAGGCTGTGCAGACGCAGGGACACTCTCCACCTTACACGGCTGTACAGCGCGGCTGAGCGCGAAGGCAGTGCTGCAGGGAGCTGTACTGCCAGGCTCACGAACAGCCTGCAGAGCTCACCCCTGCTTTGCCAGCTTCACCTCTGCCACCCTTGTGCAGAAATGGAGGTTATATGCCTTGCCCAATACTAGTGTCAAAAAGCTGGTGCCAAAAAGCAGGGAGCAGAGCTTACGTTTCCAAGGCCAACTTGGCAGGGTCCTGAGCTGGAAAAAGGTAAAGGGACAGTGATGGTACAGAGGTGTGTGCACCACACAGCACTGGAGAGGATATATGTTTGTGCATGGAGGACAGTACAGCTGCCTGAGACCTGCTCACTAGTCCCATTCCTGGCTTTCCACATACCAGCGCTGGGTGGCTGCATCCAACCCCCAAACCAGCTCAGAAATGAAAGGCAGGAGGGCCTCCCCTAATGAAGGGTTAGTGATGTGCATAAGGGTTTGTATGTGGTTAATACACACCCATATAATTTTCTATGCTGTTTTTCTTAGTGTGTAATCAAATTTTTAACTTCTGGAGAAAAAGAATTATTCCTGGAAGGGCTCTGAGGAACAGTGAACAGCAGGGGAGTTGATGTGTTCTGTGGGCAAGGGCAGCTATTGAGTGCCAAGGTGTTTGAACAGCAGATTGTGGGGGAGCAGACTGCACATGTGATTTCTGCAACTTAGTGGAAGGATTAGACAAAGAAAATTACACCATGTTCACACCCCATATTGCTCATTTATTTAATGTCATCATTCTGTGTGGCAAAGCCTCAGCGTTGGGAGATGGTGGCAGACCTTCCCGAAGGAGCCCCCACTTTTGGGGTTGCAATGGGGTGTTTGTGTACCAACCTAAGCAAAGTTCCAGAAATGTGTATAGTGCTGGAAGCTCTCCTGGGACAGGGAGGTGGTCAGTGTGTCCCTCACCTTGGGCAGAGCAAGACACCCCTGAGGCTGGATCTCATCGCAGCCCATTAGAAGAGCTGGTTGCTTTAATACCACCTTCCAGAGTTGCAGTGACTGACAAAGTAACCTAGATATAATTTTCCTTTGTGTCAGTTCTAGCCACTAAAATTAGTATTAAGAGACACAGAAAGCTCAGCGGAGTGTTCCTGGTTTATCCTGCAGCTAATCTTTTTATATCTTTCTTTTTTTTCCTTCTTTAAAATCAGGGGGAGGGGAAGCTCTTTCATTCTCTGCAGCTGGCATGTCTAAACTACTAACATATGTGCTTCTTAGCCAACATACAGTAGCTTAGGACTTTTCAAAAACACAGAACCCCTGAATCCAATAAAATTGCAAATTTCACTGTATTTCACAATATCCTAAATAAACATGAACAGCGTGCATTTCTCTTTCTGGCATCAAATATTAATCTGTCCGTGGTTGGAAATGTGCTTTCCATCTTGTGTGCGCTCACATTGGGTAAACACTTGGGAGATTGCTATTCCAGACCTTTCATTCTCTCCTAGAGTCAAGAGCATGACAAATTTTTCTCCTAATTACACCTGCCACTGTTTGCCTTCTAATACTGTAAATCCTCCATCACATAGTTTTTCAGATTCAGGATTAGGTTCCTTTTCTGTCATACAAATGATTGGAGGTGCAATATGCAGTTAGCAATGCACATTATGAGTGTTTAGGATGGGTTGTGGTCTTCTTTTTTTTTTTAAGTGAAGTATCTGTGTGAACACAACTAGAGTCACATTTGACTTGTGGAGTTGAACCAGGATCTCTGGGTTGGTTTTTCAGGTATTTTGAATGAGTGGAGCCCTCTCTCTTGAAACTGCAGCTGTGTGCCTGTCTCTACTTTTCAGTTTATTTGGATTTGTTTGATGCTGGAAGTTATATCTTCTTGTATCTCCTGTGTGTACATCCAGGAGAGTGCAGAGCTGGGCAGGTGACAACTTCCCCCTCTCTAGGGAGTTCTTGCCTTTGTGAGGCTCTTTAGCACCAGAGTAGGAGGAGCACAGTCCCTAACTGCTGGCTAAGGGTGTGTTTGCTTTTGGGCATTACTGGTGGCCTCTCAGCTCTATGCTCTTGGCTACGGTGTGTGGCTGTTGAAGCGTCTTCATGTGCTATTGCAGTCTTCCCCATCCATTCCCTGTGTGGGATGTTGCAGCGTAGGTGTGTCACATCTTTCTGTTGGGAGGGGGCAAAGCATCAGACTTCTGTATTGATCAGGACTCTGTTGTTCTAGATAATGTTATATAACATCAGGTTTCCTTTTCCCTGGTACTGTCTGGCGGGATGGAGGAGATTCAATGCAAGGATGTAAGCACGCTGGTACCTCAGTTCCAGAAATACAGTAGTTCAGAGATGGCATACGGCCCTGATCTGCTCAGTGCTCCTGGCTGACAGTGTGACCTTTGTAGGCACCAGCATACAAAATCCACAGCATGCAAAAGAATCCACAGGCATGCAAAATCCAGCAGCATGTTTCTGAAGGTTGTGCTGCATTTGGTTTGTTTTGCTTTTGTTTTTGAAAGTCAAGATAGTTAAGAACAGCCCATGAAAATGGGTGAAAACAAGTCAGAAACAGTGCCACACGAGGAACTGCAAGCTGCCCTTCCCCACGACTGTCCCTGCGTTTGTCACGTAGGTGAGTGAGGAGAGCAGCAGCCTGTGATGAGGGCAGCAGCCTCAGCTGTTTTTCTCCTGCTCGGGCTTTGTGTTTAAGTGAAAGTCTCTTGGGCAAACAGGCAGTTTTGCTTTGCTGGTACAAATCCTCCATTAATGTCTTACAGCAGGAGGGCAGAGAAATTGGGCCAACCCTGAGCTAATCGAGAGTTAATACACAAATGATCTGATAGAAAGAGAGGACATGTGGAATGGGTGAAGGGCAAACAGTGAGGGAAAGCAAAAGCAGAGATGTCCATAGTGCTTGTGCATGTGTGTATTGGCTGTGCAGTGAGCTTGCACGTTACCTTGCAATGCACAAGTGTTCCAAACCCAGTGCAGTGCAGCACATGCAGCAGGACACGGGTGACAGGCATCATTCCTGCACCCAGATTATAGACAAAAGTGTTTGAGTATGTGACCAGGAAGGCTGAGCCAATGCCACTTGCACCGGCCGTGGCTGTGTGGAAACAGAGGGCGAGTTTGTGTTTGCACTGTTTTTGCTGCACTGGTTTGCAGTGTGTGCGGGGAGGCTTGCTGTGCCAGCGCTTGGTGGTTCGAGTGCTAGGAATAAATAGAGGTCTTGAGCCTAGAGAGATGGAGTGAAACAATTTATTTGATTACTAGGTAAATAAGCTAAGCTCCTTGTGGATAGATGTGTCTGTGGTCGCTCTGTGAGGCAGTATGTTTCTCTGCTTGCCTTTCAGTGCTTTCTTTGGCCAGCTGCCAAGGAAACAATAATTCCTTCCCTCATTGTAGACTTCAAAAAGTTACATTTTTTTTTTATTGGAAAACCTGGAAGGAAAGGAGGAATTTGGTTGATTAGAAATCAGTCTTGAATTTCAAAGTGTAAGTTAAAAAATTACCCTCTACCTGATCTGCTGGACTACAAGACTTTGGATATTTTGGGCTAAGTTAACGTTTTCTTGTGCAGTTTTCACCTTGGTTGAAAAGCTCTTGCTTGCAAGAAAAGCTTTCGATTTATTCATGATGTAAAATCCAGCCTTTCTTAACTGGCTGCATCCCTTCGACATAACCCCTCGAAGGTAACCTGCAGAATGAGCACCTCCAGCTTTGGATGGGGCACGCTCAATACACGTGATTCGGCGTATGTATATTGGATTATTAGTAACTGTGAACATATTGCGTTTATAGCAGAAAGGTAAACCTGCATTTGAGAGCAAAATTCCACTCTTGGTTTTCTGATGCTCTGTGACCACAAAGGGGACCTCTTGCCATTCTCAGCCCACTCTGTTTGCATTTGGTTCTCCTTCTGCTCTGTGGTGTGTTTAATTAATGGGCTCTTACCTGATGCCATTTACTAAAAAAGAGGTTCCTGTCATCGGGTGCTTGGGCAAAACATGGCAAAATTGCTATTAATTGAGAAAGGAGATGTAGCTGAAGGTTAGTAAGGGCTTTATGCATCGGATCCTGTGTTTAGTAGTGGGAAAAAAGTCTAATCTAGCTGCAGAGGAGCAGGAAGCCATACCCCACCTCCCCCTGCCCGAGAGAGCTACAGGAGGGAACCCAGGGATAGGTTCTTGGCTTGGTGTGGCTGTATCGGCTGGACTTGCACAAGAACTCCAGTCTTCTGTGCTCTGAGTAAATTGTTGCTGCTGCCCTGTGGGATGCTCAGCATTTCGGTCTGGTTTGTGCAGCAGCCTCAGGGCTGCATGTCCTGACTGAAGCTGTGCTTCAGCAACAGACCCACCTTGGGGCTGTAAATAGTTAAATAACTAAAACTGACTCTTTGATCAAGTTCTGTTTTAAAGTAAGTGGTTTGGGGATGTTTTAGCTGAGAATAAAAAATTCTCTTAATGCTTGTATCCTACATGTGAAAATTTTGATCTTGTGTTGGAAAGCAACCTTCGAATTCCAGCTTCTCTGAGAGGAGGATTCGAGGTTCTCATTTCTGTCCTGGATGAAGGCTCCAAGTGCCAACTTTGCTCCCAGCGTGAGTCCTGGGGCAAATCAATCCTATCATAAAGCTGACATAACCTCAACCGTAGCACCCTGACCAGCCACTGTAGTGATGGAGAAGTGCCTGTGCTATTGCAAAATCCATTCTGTTCAGCTCTGGATTTCTTCCAGTTCTTCAGAAAGAAGCAAACAGCAGCCACTGCCACCCAAATCCTATTTGTGCCTGATTGCCATCCCAATACCATTTCCAGGGGTGACAGGCGTATCAGAAAGGGCTGGGCTGAGGCCAGCCCAGGCACAGGCTCCATCCCAGTCCTGGTGATTTATGGCATCTGGCCATGGTGGGGATGGTTTGTGGCTGTGACCTGGTTGTGACCCTGGCAGATATAGCAAGACAAAGTTTCGGTGAAACACAAACAAAAGGTTAAATGCCCCAGTTCTCGGCTTAGACAGAGCCAATCATTCTGAAGAGACTGTCCCCCCGCTTTAATTGGTTCTTTATGTCATCTAATATTTCTTTCACTTGCATGTGTGTTCTCTCCCTCTCTCTTGCACTTGTACACACAAACTCACCCACTCGCCCTCTTTAAAACATCTTAATAGCAGCCACTTTAAAACTATGCAGCAGTTATTGTCTAGACCTCTTTACCGTGGGCTGGATAACATCTCCATCACACGTGGCAAGTGTAACGAGTTAAGTCTCTCAAGGGTTTCAGCGTTTGCTTCCAGGTCCGCAAAGGCGCTTGCCCTATTTTTCTGGGGGTGGATGGCAGCGTGGCTGGCAGAGGGCTCCGGCTTTGGCAGCTCCCGCCCCAGGCCCAGCGTGGCGGGTACCGCAGCAGCTCCCTCCCTCCCTCCCTCGCAGCTTGTGAACTCCGCTCGTGAAACGCGGATGAGTCAGAGACAATATGTTGCAGATCAGCAGCAAAGGGAGCGTGTGAGCTAGGGACTGGGAGCCACAGGAGCATCACTTTTGTCTTCTGCCTTCAGCAGGAAAGCTGCGAGCACCTCCCAAACCGCTTACTGCCCTGTCTCCTTCTGTGCTTCCCCAGCAGGAGAAATCTAATGCCAAAGAAAGAGGTGGTATGGTGTCAAATATGTATGTTTAAAAGCTTCCAGAAAAACCTTCTAATTAACTACACAGTGCCTACTGTAGTGTTGTCAGCCCGATGCGCTGTTTTGAAAGTGCATATGGTAAAGGTAAAAATGGTAACATTTAAAGCTTGTCCTTATAAGAAAGGATGACAGGACAGCTCAGCTTCCTGCCCTCTGGCTAACCCTTACAGGAAAGGGTTAAAATGATCAGCATTTAACTCAGCAGACACTGCTCTGCATGTCATACGTACCTACTTTACAGCTGATGAACTGTCTCTCAGGCAGGTTAGTGACATACCCTGAGATCAGGCAGTCTGAGAGGGTTTATGCTAAACAGGACCAACTGTGATGCTCCAAACTCTTTTCTGTGACCAAACTTCCCTGACTCTGCAGAGCTGGGAAAGAAAACCAGAAGGAAAACCCAGGTGTCCTCACTCGGAGCGGCGTTGGCTGCTCCTGCTGATGAATGAGCGTGGGACATAAACGTTGAACTTTGATTAATTCCCGGTGTCCAAAGCCTGCTAGAACTTGGCCATTTGGCCTCATTGAAAGCAGCACTCAGATGTCACTGTGATAGGAAAAGCAGAAACCACCTACAGCAGCAGTGGCTGTAAAACATCGGGAGAAGAAAGTGACAGCTCAGAGTCATCTCACTCACCATCCCTAAAAGCCTGTGCCGGCATAAAGCTGCGCGGCAGGAACGGATCCGCTCAGGAGTTACATCAACAAAGCTATGATGAATTGAACTAAATGAACTGAGGCAGTCCATAAAAAGTGTTTGCCTTCTTTTTAGTCCTGGAATTGGAGTTTATGAAGTGATTGTTCAAGATAAATAGGAGCTGCTGCAATAAGTTCAAACTAGTTTAGAAAACTATATATCCCTATCCCATAAACTGGGGGTGGTTTTGCCTCTGAGAGCTAATGTTTTTCTTTGGTCTGTTTATGGTTTGAGACTCGGGTTTGACCTGAAACATCATCAACGTTAATGACATTTAAAAGAAATAGCATGGATTTATGATACTGCCACTTAATTCAGAGGTTTCAAAATGCCAGATGAAGCATTAATTTGCTATTTGCTGGTGCAGAAGGTCAGTGTTGCCCTCGGCACATGCTAAACACACTATGACTCAGGGAATGGCCTCAATTCAGCCGTGCTCCTGCCTTCCCCTGTCCTGCCGTGGGCTGCTCAGCTCCTGGAATTGTCAGAGAGAGTCCTTGCCTCCCTTACGTGATGTACTCCCTCCTTTACTCCTATACCATGCTCTGGAAATCAGCATTGAAGATCAAACTTGAGAAAGGCAAATCCCAATCTCCCCCTAACTTGTCCCTTTCCAACTATCAGACAATGGTCTCGTTAAAAGCCAGGAGTTATATTTGCCTGTGTAGAGCTGAGGGTACCGTGCCACAGAACAAAGACATTATAATTCCCCTGGTGAATATTAGAAATGGATGCACATATGTACAGAGCTTTTCAGAATATTGTAATTATATTTATCTTCTTGCTTTTGCTTGTAATTTTTTTTTGTGGAAGATTAAAGCCAGTGTTTTATGATCCAGATTACTTTCCTCCATCCCTTTTCACAAACTGGCAAGACGTTGTGAAACGCTTCCCGTGTGTCACTCACATTTGTCAGTTTAAAAGGTGTTGCCCTGTTTGCCATAAACCAGTATATTGTGGCAGTAGCCTTTCCCTGCAGTAAATTAACAGCTGAAGCATCAGCTGAGCTTGCCGTGCTGGCTCGGCATCATCCCCAGTGACACTTGACCACTGCTTGGACACAAACCGCTGCTGCAAAACTTCTAACCGAGGCTCAGCTGGCGTTGGCATCCTGGGAAGCGTCACAGACACTACGCGAATAGTTGATGCTGTGGTCCTTCTGGAGGAGAGGATGGGAAATAATTGAGGTTCTAAAATAAGCAGTCGCTCTCTAGTTAGCGTTAATGAGCGAATGAGATTTAATTGATTTGGTCCAGCAAGTGGGTCACCAGTTTCCCCAGCCAGAGAAAGGTGTCATGGATGGGAAACACAGCAGAGGATGCTGTCCCTTAAATAAACACCTCAGCTTTTGTACAGTGGGTTTTCTTGACTTTTTTGCTTAACTTTTTAACCTACTCAGGGCAGTTTGATGTTGCAACTCGTACAAAGCAAGACACCTGATAAGAAACTCAGCCACGACAGTGTGGCTAATGTGGTGGTTGTCTGCCAGCCACTTTCTGCTTCTCGTAACACGGATAATTTTAGCTTGCGTGAAATTAAAATCCTCCTCTTTGCAGCCTCACTTCTCACTTGTCAAAGTAGCAAAATGCCAGCTCCTCCCAGCTCTGCCTGCATGTAAACAGTGTTAATGTATCACAAACCAGGGTGGTTTGAAGTGCTGGCTGCCGCTTCCCTGAGGAGCTCGAGTGAAACCCAGGGCACCAAGGGATGAAGCGCTGGCCCCCGACTTCGGTTCCTCACTTCTACTCTGTATTTCTGACTCGAGCTGGTTTGTGTCTGCCACCTTCTATTTAAACATAGGAGGATTTAAAAAATTTAAATTAGATCTCAGAAAATAGATACTGTGCACCTTTGTGTTGGTAAGAAAAAGAAGTGGTGTCATTCATGTCAGATAATTGGTGGTTTTAGCTCTCTGCAGAATAAATTACAGCAGTCATATAATGGCCTTTCATCCAATCACTTCTCTACTCCAGATCTAGACTTGAAATGAGGTTTGTTGAAAACATCATTTCAGGGATTATTGACCACAGCAAAACCTTGTTGTACATGTTCTTTGTATGTATTGAAAATACATGAGTTAAAAAGGTAATAGTTGGTGCTTTGCCAGTGAATTGAAAGCTGCTCCTTGGGATCGGTTGGAAGTACGAGGCTCTTGGGGAGGCACAATTCTCTCTTCTCTTTCCAGAAAGAACGTGAGAAGTGGAGGCTCAGTTTTGTGGACACAAGAGTCACTGGGAAACAGGCCTACCATCCTTTTGGTGGTTTTGAGTTCAGGTGGTGGGTGAGGAGTCTGTATTTAGCAAGAGAGAACTTCATTCGTTTGACCAACAGGCAAGGCATCGGGGATGTTTTGATATCTTTGACTTCTATTATCTCCTGTGTGTTTAAATGATTGTTGCTTAGGTTATATACAGTATGATACGACCAATGAGTTGTTCAGGTTGCTCTTTAGGGCTTAGTTGCCTTTATTCTCATTTGTGTGTAGTCCCTCATGCCTGCTGTCCTTGTGCCCTTCTGGGGCCTCTCTAGTGCAGAAGCACATTAGGATAATCTTGTATCTGGTGCCAAAGAGTTCAAACCAATCTTTACATAAGAACAGATTAAAAGACAATGTGGTCATAATCTACAAATACCAATGCAGGGAAGAATAAAAGACAGTAGAAAAAACTAAAGCTGATGAGGAAAAAAACCACCCTCAAACTAGGTTCCATGGTTAGAAACTGATGGTAGAGAAATTAAAATGAGAATTGAAATGTGTGTTTTGACAGTCATAGTAATTAACCATTGGGGAAAATTGCTAGAGGATATGGTGGATGCTCCATCACTCACATTTTTTATAAACAATGTCTTTATAAAACAAAATGCTGTTTCTTGGGGAGGGGGAAAAATAGTTGTGGATGAGCCAGTGGAATTGTGTGTATTAAATTCCTGGCTCTGAGTCAGGTCAGAGGTCAGCCAGGACTCCTGAGCACCATGGAAAACTTCAGCTCCTCCTATTTCTGCTTCACTTTTAACTTCTGGTACTCAGGAAAGTTCCCTGAGCTCCTGCCTGCTGAGATCAAGAGGAAAGAGCCTGTCCATTTATTTTAATTTAGTCCCTATGAGAATTTTGTGAGTGGCTGTTGAAGGGGAGGAGGTATGTCGGGACTGTGTTTGTGCTAGGGAGGTGCTTTTCTTGCCTGCTTGTTTTCTTTTTGACTAAATTATACAACCCTTGCCAACAGGCTGGGTATTAGGAAAACCAGAGCCACCCTTGTGCACAGTTTCCGTGCCAATGTAAATGAAGCCTGTATCTTTTTATTTCTCTGGAAAGTCCTTCTTACACTGTGCCTGTTTCAGCACTCAATAGCCATCTTTTATGTGGCTGCTGCTGCTCCTGTAGCTAACTGTTCCTTTGCTTCTTGTCTGTCAGCCTACTGTGGCTGCCTCGCATTTCCCTCCTGCTGCATTGTTCAGCTGTTTTGCATTTGCTTCCAAAATGCACCAAGTGTATTTGTTTTAAATCTCCAGATGGATGCTTGCTGTTTCCACTTTGTTTTTAAGCTGTATCATTTGGGGAAAGCATCTTGTAGCCCTAAAGGAAACAATATAGACAGAGTGGGGGAAAAAAAAAATCTTCCTATTTGCTTCTAGATGGAGTTTCATATCTAGCAAATCCAGAAAGTATTTTTATATAGTTTTCTCCCCAGTTTGCAGTGTCTGGATGTGTGGCAAAAGCATGCTGAAACTGTGACTTTCTCCTGATCAAAACCTGTCTATGGAGGAATATGTGAAGCGGGAAGAGGATCAGTAGAAACAACTGATGTGCAGTGAGGAGGTGGGATGCTGGATGTAGTCATCTAATGTCCAACAGACTGACAAGATCCTGGGGAGTTTCTTCCAGAGGTTCCTGGGGGCTGCAGCAGAGGGATCTGTGCAGACATACATAGACTCTATCTTTGGTTGTATCTGTACAGCTCAAACTGCAGAGTTTGAACCCAGAACGTGGATAACAGGACAATGGCCAAGCCCCGAGTGCTGGCAGTACACACTAAAGTCTGTCAGTTCAAGAAATTAATCTTTTCTTGCAGAGAGTATTTTAGCAGCTGCCTCTTTCCCCTTCTTTTTCTAACCTTGATAGTGAAGTGCACAGTTTTCCTTTCAGAGACCTTCCAGTTTGTTTTACTTGGTCTCTCATTTTGTGTTGGTTGATGACAGATTACCATACAGACGTAGATATTTGTACTAGCACAACTACAAGTGTGTTTGTGCCTGAGAGTTATCCATCAAGCAGAGGAACAAGACGAAGGCTCTGTCTCACTCTCCCATACAGCCCTTTGCCTGTTGCACTAATTCCTACTAACGTGCTCAGTGAAGCCCCCTGGCTTCCTGCTGCTTGCTCCAAGCCCAAGCCCCACACCCTGGCCCAGCTCTCCCTTCCCAAAGTTGTCCTCATGCTCTTCTTGCTTGTTTTTCTCATATTACTGACAATCTAGACCAATTATTGCCCACGTTCTCATTGTAAATCAAAAGTATTTCTGAAGTCTAAAGGTAGAGAAACATCAAAACCTGGTAAAATTCCATTCCAAGAATTACCAAAAATCCAGCAGTGCAGGTTAACCCTTGCAATTGGGGCATTATCTAAAGCTTTGCCTTAATGGAAAATGCCATTGTTTATAAAGTAAGAAAAGGAAGCAAGTGTTCTGCTCATGGGAGGTGTGTGTCAGGGTGTTGGGGGAAAGCCCCAGACACTGACAGATCTCAGGTTCTGACTGTGCATATAGACATGGATGAGAAAAATACCTTTTCAGGAGGACCAAATATTAGACTTCTTGAAAAATCAGGTTTGATACAAAGGGTTAAAAATAGACATAAACGTAGTTTTGTAAGGTGTAAAGAATTACAGTGTGTGTCTGAGACCCAGCGAGGAGGTTTCAAGCTAGAGCAAAGCTCTACAGCCGTGTTGTAAACCCTGTGAAACAGGGAAGGAGTTGAGAAGAAACTTTGACCCTTTCTGAGGCTACCAGGTGCTGTTCTGGCAATAGTGTGGTCTTGCTGCAGACTTCATTAGCCAAAGGGAAAACATCTTCATCCTCTGCAGCATCCTCAGGGGAGTCGGGTTAATAGGAACCAGATCACGGGCAGTGCTGAGACTTTGTCAACTCTGGAGAAACAAACGGCGATTTGATTGTTCCCTCCACAAGGAGATCAGGGAGGAGATAGGGTCCAGCTGTCCAGCCATCTAGGAGACTAATTAGTCCAATTAATTAAGAAGTTGCTCCATGTTTCCCCAGTGTCACACGGGGCTCTGAGAGAGAGAATGACAAGGGTGCAGAGAGTGGAGAGGTCATAGGGAAACCTTAATGTCTGTTGGGGTAGATACACAGTAATTAAGCGACAATAGACAGGAACTTTGCTGCTAGAAGAGTGCTAATTAAAACCTGTAGGGTACCGTCCTCCCCCTGGGTATGCAGCATGTGCCCCTGTATCCTGCTGACAGAAATGGGACTGATCCAGCAAGGAGTAATCTACTCTGTTCATACACCAGCAAGTCTTTTGCTCAATGGCTCCTGCACAAGTGCCATTCAACACTCAGTGTACTTACCCAGGATCTCAGACAGCTTCTTGGCCCTCGGGAACATTTGTGGAGAAACAAGACATTAGCTCCATTTTATGGATGGGAAGACTGAGGTGTGCAGTGGGTCCAGGAGCTTGGCTCCTCTGTGGCCAAAGGCTCCTGGCAGGGAAGCTGAGAATCTATCGTCCCTCAGCAAGAAGCATTTGATTTACTGGTGACTTGCTCAGGGAGTCTTTGTACAGCAAAGTAACTTTTTTTGTTTATGTGCATAACTGTATGTCCTAGCTCATTCTTATGGCCACTGAAGATGCTTTCTTTTCACTTAGTATTTGGTCAGAGGCAATGTAGCACCCCAAGGCCATGGGCAGTCTGACCAGTGAAGAGGAAACTCAATGAGATCGAGCACCGTCTTTGCTTTTCTGCTGTCCATGTGCTGCTCATACTTTATACCTGCAGCAGGGAGATTCATCCTCAGTTGAAACCTAAGCAACAACTGTTAACATTTCATTTTAAAACCTAAGCCAATCCACTTTGTAATCCAGACACGGCGTCCTGAGTGAGCATTGCTGTTGGATAATCACACAGTGGTGTGGCCTTTTGCCCTCATGCCTCACACAACACACCCGAGGCGTGAGATTAGGCTCCAATAATAACACACCCTGTTGTGCCTTTTTGCTCAATTGATAAACCTGCTGTATTAGGAGATATTGTCATAAAACTGAATGGCACCCTGTAAACCTGAATCACTCTCTCTTCCTTGTAGCCAGGGAATTAGATGTTCTAGCTCCTGTCTTGGCTTTATTTCATGTCTGCAATATGCAAGAGACTATATAAGGTGATGCTTTATTGTTTTTAAAACACTGTGAGCATCCCTGGTGCTGTTTAAATATCTATTTTATATACTTTGGTTCCTCTCTCACTCACTGCTGTGTTAACTCCACTGACTTCCATGCAGTTTGGCTTTGGTTTACATCTTGCCTGGGAAAAGCAGAATTTCCCCCCTTGTTTTTCTGCAGAGCGTGTGAGGGATGATGCTACTGCTGTGTGTGTCACTCAGCATGGAGTTGAGTGTTTTCTGTTGTGATCACGGGTTATAAACGTACAAGAAGCACTTTGCCAGAGGTGGACACCCCCAGTGCTCCCGCACTCTGCTGAAGGCTGGGGTTTAGCCCTTTCCTGGTCTTGCTGCTTGAGCTACAGAAACAGAGCAGGGAGAGCCCAGGGACAGAGAAAACACTGTGGCTAGGGATGCTTTTGGAAGGTTTCTACTAATAGAGCTGGCGAACTACAAACAGGCTCTTTTTTTCTTTCCCCTCCTTCAAATGCATCTGTTTCCCAGCGCTCCCTCCCCACCTTGTGAAATTTCCCGCTTTGTCAAGACCCTCTTACCAAGTCGACGGGCGGAGCGCAGAGCATTTCCATAACAGAGCGGCCCCGCGGGTGCCCTCGCTCCGGAGCAGATTGATGAACAAAGCGGCGCGGCGCGGCGCGTCGAGTCGAGCCCGGGGCGGCCGCCCGAGGCGGTTCGGCGGCCCGTGCTGCTCCCCGCCGGGCAGCGTGCGCCCGGGACACCCCACTTCTCCCCAAATCTGTCCCCTCCCCGGGCTACGGATTAAACCAGGAAGTGATACAAAAGGCACATATGCTCCTGTGTCCAGTCCTGTCTATTCATATGTGTGTTACTTAGCCTAATAAGGATTAGACTTAATGAATTGGAAGGAGTTAACAATATAAAGAGGCAATAGAAAAAGGCCTAAGTAGTCGTAATTCCATTTCGTGTAGCTTTGGTGTTGCTTTGCTTTCAGCGAATAGGTGTAATCCTCTTTGAAATCAAAGGTGGTACAAAGTATGAATTTAAATTTGACATTTACAGCTTCTGTAAGATTTGGTATTCCAGAAAGGTTTGCTCTTCAAAAAAAAAAAAAAACCAAACCAAAAACAAGGGACACCATCTGCTCTCCAGGCCTGTCCCTCCACACAGCTCCTGCCCAAAAGTTTTGTGACAGTGGAGTTTTTTTTCCAGCAGCAGAAGCACCAAGCCCTGGGGATGGGCGGCATCTGGGAGCAGCACCTCTCCTCTTTGCCTTTGAGGATCCTGCATGTGCTGGCTTGGTGTGTTTTAAGTAGATTAGTTTGCAAAATGGTGCATGTCATGGATTATGGGGGAACTGTGGCTTGAGCCTATGGGCTCTCTCCCTGCAATAAATGTTGGCAGTGCTGCACTTAAGAGAGGGCTCACTTGTCCCAGCACCAGCACTGCTGTCAATTCCCAAGCTGCGTGGGCAGCAGGAGCTGCCAGCCTTACCCCTAATACCTGAGCTTCATCTCATTGGAAGCAGCAGTCACCTCCCAAGCTCCATTGGCTCAGTGCTTGGTGCCAGTGAGTCAGGGATGCTCAGCTGCACAAGCACAGCCACGAGGAGAGGGGTGTAGGATTGGCCTCCTTTCCTCACCTCCATTGACGGGGAAGCTGTGAATGTGCCTTTCTGATGGCTTGTGAACTAAACTCCAAAGCATATCTGCAAACAAGGTCTGCATTTCCCCAACTTAAAGTCAAGGTGTGATTCCTTTCTGCTGCTTCTCTGGTGTGATGCATGCGTGGGAGATGCCGCTTTGCCCTGTGGCAGGGACCAGCTGGCATCATGCCTGCAGCTCATGCCAGCTGCAGCTGTGCCAGCGAGGCTGCTTGGCTGCCTCTTGCTGGGCCCTCACAGGCACCTTGGCTGTGTTTGTCCTGTGAGCAGTGCTTTGGTCACGTGCACAGTTAATTTTTCCTGTGGGTCTAAAGAGAACCCTCCAGCCCTGGGTTATCCTGCAGTGATGTGTATCATGAGCAATTTTACTGAAGTGAGGAGACGCAGGGGTGTAAAAACAGCCTAACAAGAAAAACAGTGCTGGGACCCCTGGGGATGCCGTCTGCTGTTAAAATCAGCAATAGATGGAGCTGCCTTACTTTCACCTGCAGTACAGATGCCTGGAATAAACCCAGATCTGTGGGCTGGGACCTGCTGGGCTCAGGTGAATGCAGAGCACTGGCCTTTTGTCCTCCAAAATGTACAGCAGAAAACATGTCTGACAGCTTTTAAAAATGCATCTCCCATTTAGACCTTTGAGTGGTTTTGCTGTATGCTCATCTTTAAACCACATCAAGTTTCCAGTACCTTTGGGAGCAGCCTCCCCAGCGAAACCCAAACATGGCATGCTGTGACTGGAAAAGGAAGAAATCAAGTGGGGGCATTTAGGGTGTTTGAACCAGCAGAGATCAATGGGATGGGATGGGCCAGCCTCACCACTCCTCCCAGTCCCCCCAGTACAGTGTGCATCAAAGCTGCCCTCAAAATTGTTTTTTACCTTGCTCCTGCAAGCAGGCAGCTTCTGCGTGGAGGTGTCATTTGCTGCCTGTCCCTTGTGTCATTGATTTTTAAGTCGTTAATTAACGCTAGGTGTCAGCCTGGAAGATGAATTCTGGCCCTACTCTCTCTTCTCTTTTGTTTTTTGGATTGTAAATGTTATAGATCTCCCATGATGGAGGGACAAGGGGTCAAAGGACATGAGAGGATCTCTGCATATGTGCACACAGTCCTCCTGTACTGCCCATCTGCATCACTCAATAGATGGGGACGGGTGGCAGGGGGGACATCCCTTTTGTTGCCTGTGTCACTTCAGATAGAGATATACCAGATTTGGATAGATAGTGTGACTGTGTGGCATGCACATGCACACAGGGGGTGTAGGGGAATGCTCTTGGTTCATGGCTGTGCCAAATTTTACCATCTCTGGAGTTTCACCAGTCCCTGAGAGATTCATAAGGGACACTCCATGCAAAAGGATCCCGTTTGCTGTCATCTGTACTATAGATGGCTCTGCTGCAGACTGGCTGCACAATGCCAGAGAAGGAGGAGGAGGAGGCAAATTTTCTTCTGCAGACATATTTGGAGACTTATAGTGTCTTGCTCCATTTAGTAGCACACTGAAATGAAAGATGCCACTGGAGTTTTCCAGTCCATGGCAAGATGGGATCAATTTGCTCTTCTTGGTAGAGCTGAGTAGAAGAAAACCTTACTGTGTTTCCTGGAATGAGCTGTAGCTGGTCTGCCAGGGCTTGTCTTCCTCTGAGGGATGGAGTCAGTGCCTTGGAGAGGCTCTGCAAATGGGGAGGATGCTGCTGTGGCTCCCTGTGTTTCATGCACCTGGGTGGAAGAGGAGCCTCTGGTCCCTTTTGCCATCGGCCCTGTGATTTGTGACTTGATGTGGTTTGGGCCATCTTGACTCTGTGTCACATCCTTACACTCTGAGGAGGAGCAGAACCCTGTAGCAGTGTCCTTGGTTCAGTTGGCAATGTGTAAATAACCTAAGCATGGAGACCAACATCATACAGGTCTGTGTCCGGAGGGTCCTTTGGCCAGCTCGACCACCTCCAGCACATCCTTGCCCTCGTGCCCAGGTTTGTTGCTGGACAGTGGAAGGGGACAGCAATGCCTCACCAGCTCTGCCACCAGCGTTTGTCTTTCTTGGTGGGAAATGGGGAAAGGCAAACTGCAAAAAGCACTGGGGGAGGAGGCAAGCAGAGTGCTTCAACTGTCTTTTATTAGCAGCATTAACACTTACCAATATAAATGAATGAGGTGTGACAGGAGAGGATTGGCTAAGGCAGGTGAAGAAACAGATCCTCACAGGCCTGTGATGAAACAGAGTGGTTGCTCCTTGGGACATGCTCTCCTGAGAGAGCTCTACAGAACCTGCGCTGATGTGGATGGGCTGGGTCGGGTCTGGCCTTCACTGTGCTGCCTGTTCCAGTGGCCAGGACTGTGTTGCCTCAGGGTGGATCTTCACAGCTGATCTGAAAGAGAAATTAGCTTAAGCCAAGAGTGGATTCAATATCCATTTCAAACTCTGTGTAGCTATGAACCCCAGTAAGTAGAAATTCTCAGTATCACGTCCATTGCCATCTTTTTCCTAATCCTTATCAATTTGCAATGTTCTTGGCAGACACATGCTGCTGGAGACAGCTCTGAGGAAGGGGTTTTGTTTGTGTTTTCTTAATTCAGTGGAGGGAAACAGAAACAGAGAGAAGGTAATGCCACTTGAAAGGCAAACTTTAAACACACTGAGCCTGTGTGCACTATACATAGACCTTGGACAGGGTACTGAGGATAAGCATCCAGTTTGGTAGTGTGTCGGGCAGAGGGGCACTCAGAAGGGTTAAGGAAACAGGTACTACAGGACTGAGTGAGTTGTGAAATCTGATCTGTTCTCAAAAGCTGAAAAAATTCAGTGTATTTTCAAAAGTCTCTTTAGAGACCCCTAAGGGATAAATGTAATCATTACTGGAGAATTCTCAGTGGTGTTCCCCATCTTCTCCAGATCTAATGTTACCATGTCTTTAGGAATAAAAGGCCACACTTTGCACATCTGGACAGTGTGAGAACTAACACCTAAACAGCAAGTGGAGCTGCCTTGGCTTGAGGTTTCCATTACTAAGGCAGGTAACTTGGGCTGCCACCACAGTCAGATTGTTCTGGCTGCCTTGTTGGTTAGGCACCTTGGTACTGGTTCAGCCCAATGGAACAGCCTTTGCTCTTGATTGCAATGTATTTTTCTTTACCTGTTCCAGCAGAACAAATTCACTTTGATACCGTTGGACAAATTCTGCTCCATTATGATTTTACTTTGTTGCCTTAGTTGCATCACTGAACATGGAGGAGATCTGCATCTTGCACTCTTCCTCCAGCCAAGGAGAGGTTGCACACTCGAATTCACTGCCTGCTCCCTTCTTCCTCTGGCCTCTTGGGAAAATGTCTCCCCTGGGAAGTAACACAAACAAGAGGGATGAGTAGGAGGAGATACCGTGCTGCTCTGTGGAAGTTTGGCATGTTTCACTTACTAGAGATTGTTGATCGGCTGATTGCTGCTGCTGTGAAAAACCAAAAAACCTCTGGGAGCATAAATTGCAAATGAGCTTCTGTAGAGAGTGATGCGAAATTTTCCCACGCACAAATCTAAACCAGGCTGAGCTTGTTTTCTACCTTGGAGGCTGATCCAGCTATACACACTGTTAATCCACTGTCCCCTCACTGTACTGTAAATCAATCGGCAGGTCACACGTGAAGTGTTTTTGTACACTGGGGTTAAGAGCAGACCTCAGACCCGGTGGCTTCAGGTCACTCCAGCATTGCAGGCTGAAGGTTGATACTATCAATGGTGGGGTTTGGGGGTAAGCTTTTATTAAGTAGGATAAGAATATCTTTCATGGTAAAAAACGCTTTTGGGAGAGAGCTTTGTGTTGTGTAATTAACTATTGCTTGTGTTTTGTTTCCCTGGAGGACACAACTAGCAGAGAGCTGAGGTCATGGAAAGTGCCATTTCAAATGGCCAGCTCATGGCTTCATTCTTCCTCTGCTGTTTGGAAACCTTAGAGTTTTTCTATGGTTTTAATAGGGTTGGTTTTTTCCTCATCCTGTTTCAGTTTTTCCTCCTGAGAAGTTCACATCTTCAGTACATTTCCTACTTCTCTGTGTATGTGCATCCACGTGAAACAACAGATGCACTGAAAAAATATAGAACCTTCTTAAATCACCGTTGTTATAAACTTGAGATGTGGCCCACATTAGTTTAGAAAGATCACTCTGATCTTGCAGGAGCCTTTTGGGGTAATGTCTGAAATTTGGGAGCAGAAGCTCCAGGTCATGTTCAGGCAGGACTGGCAGACCTGGCCATAACAAAAATCCATATCCAGAGGAAAGGCTTGACCAAGCTCCCAGATTTCCTCTGACTCTCTTTCAAACCAGGAAAATACACATTTTTCTGAATTTCTTAGTCTAGTGTAGATGTTCACATGCTGAGGGAGGGTTTTATTTGCAAGTAGAAGGATCCCCCTCTACAGCTACAGTTCAGCCCTCTGCATAAATGACTGCAAAATCAGCTCTCTGTTGTCTCTCAGCACACAAATACATTTGGGAACACAGTGGTCTGAGCTGCAGAGTGACCCTGGGTATGAGAAATCCTGTCCTGCTGTGAGCATCCCTGGCTCGAGGAGTGCTCCTGGGCTTGCTCCTGAGGCCAGGCACCGCTCTGAGAGCGGATGTCCTGGAAAGACAAGGAACAGAAAGCAGCAAGGTACACGTTACCTTAAATCAAATGCTAGCACACAGCAGGGCCCTGTTTTCGATAGGACACTGGCTCTTGAAAATTTACAGTATGCTTGGTTAAGGCAAGTAATTTTATTCTGTAAGCAGCCCTGCACTGTGGGGTTATTGAAGTGCTGCCAACACAGGCTGTAAATATCTCGGGACAACAAAACTATTCATTAAAGAAATGTACCTTCAGACGTATAGCCTTAAGTTTGCTGACACTTAAATACCCCTCTATAATGCTGCTTGTTATTGAGTTTGACTGCAGCCATACCCCCTCTGACTCCCTGCCTGCCTCTGGTGCAGAAGATGGGTAATCTTTCCTGGGAGTGTGTTACCACATTGTTTGCTGATCCCTCCCTTCCCTCTTCTTTCAAGTGTCTTTAGCATGACAATATCATGTTGTCCTCCTGCCATCTTCCAGCCTGTGGCTTGAGGACTCATACTCATTCCTCAGCCCAGATCTTTCATCCTAGTCTCGACTATTTTCACCATCCAGAACAAGCTATTGTTGAAGTGACATCTTAATGCCAGTTAACTGATTGATCTGTTACCTGTCTTCTTACATAAGGATGAGGGGAAAAAAAGAGACTCCTTTGATCATTGGAATTGGAGAACCATAGCCTAAGAAAACCTCAGACAATGAACAACTTCTAAAACAAGTTGGCTAGTTTCACGTGCTTTGCTTTAATAGATGGGTTTATTCCAGCAGAAAGACATCTTTGTGTTCCTCGGACCCACAGAGGGATTAATGACATTGAATCACATTCCATGGGTGCGAGCAGGGGATGAGAACACCCCTCATTTTAGTGAGCACAAAAATCACATATTAACAAAATCTGCCTGTTTGTCTCTTCAAGTCTAAAATGGAGCAGAAGAGCTGAGGGGTCTTTTTTTAACCTGCTGCAGAACCAGTTGTTCCTCACATGTAGAGGATAATTCAGCACCTTTTACCATTTCCAGAGTAAACAAAAATGTATACATAATAATTAACAATAACAAATCTAAAGATTTAGGAGAGATATGTGGGAACAACTCTTAATGGGCAGACAGCGCATCTTTCATGGAATGTGTTAATGAGGCAAGGATTGATTGCAGAGCCTTCTTTGGGATAGATGTGCTTTCCCTGCAAAAATGCCTTTTCCAGTTTTGATCATGCTTTGGAAATGACACCTTGCCCTTCCATATTGTGCCTCTTACAAACAAGTGTTCTGTTTAAAAATACGTGTTAAACTGTGTTAAGTAATGTAAGCAAATAACACATGTGCTGTATTGGAGATCCCTTATGCTGGCGGATGGAAGCTGGTTTGCATACTGATTTGTAGCTCTGCCTCTGCTGCTTCTGGCACCTGATCTTTCTTGCAAACGAGGCTATTTTGCCTCAAGGGTTCTCTAGCGATTAAGTAATAAATAAATAAGGACAAACCGAACCTAGCCTTGCCTAAAATAATTTTGGAGGTTAAAAAAGAGAATGAAGGAGGGGGTTGCTATTGATCTGAGCTATTAAAACATCGCAGCTACTTTTCTGTGTTAACTGGCGATAAGTGTGGAAGGTGAATATGGAGAGAAAGAGTGAAAAATAACAACCATGCATGAGATTAAGGGGTTTGTTTGCTAGTGGGGATTGGTTTATTTTGTTGTTTCTTGCCTGCTCTGTACTATCATCCAAGGTCCACGTGCTTGCAGAGACGTAACAGACTTTTCTGAAGCTGATTCCTTCTAATGAATGTTGCTTTTGAAATTGGGCTTGCAGAAGTTTATTTTTGGAAGCCCAGAAAGGAATCCAACCCTAAATCCCTTTCTTCTTAAACTCTCAGATTGCAGGGTCTGTCAGGCCAAGCGCACAGGTTTGTCTGATGCATTAAACCTGACACCCTCTTACCTAATCGCCTTCAGATGGTCCCAGTGATAGCCCTTGCAGATAAGCTGCCGAGGCTGGTGCTGCTTTTCTTCCATCCCCTGTGCCTTGGCAGAGCTTGCCCACAGCTGAGACCAGAGCTGCCCTCCCCAGACACATGGGATGAGATACCACGAGCCTTTGCTCGCCCAGAGAGGTGCCTGTTTGACGCATTGGGGTGCTGAGGGAGGAGATGGCATTATGAACATTGCTTTTTGATGTATCTCACCTGACACATAGTAAGCATTTATTTGTCTGGCTGATGTGCAAGGCAACTCAGTCATGGAGCTGCAAAATGCTTTGCTTGAGGTCCTGTGGTGGATTGTGGCAGCAGCAAGCATCAGTTCCTTCCCCAGCCTCCCCAGGGCTGTGCCCTTGGCTTCCCCCTCCTCTGTGGCACCCGGTGGGTGCCCATGGTGGTCAAACCTGTGCTAAAGAAATCACTGCAAAGCACTGGCAATGTTGGCTTGTGGGTCTGTGTTCAGAAAATAAAAGGAACCCAAACTCTGTAATATTTTATAGCTGCTGCCATAGCAGTGTCAAACCCTACTGTACTTGGCTTGATGTGAAGGGTAAGCCAAGGGCAGGCTAAAAAAATCCTTGGTTTTCAATATTATTAAACTTCAAGTATTCCAAGTTGCTACAAATAATAAAGAGTAAATTTAAAAGGGACTGTGAAAAATGGGGCAATGAACATCTGTGCTATGTTGATTTATCTGGTAAAAATAAGCAGAGGAGTGAAAGCAGGAGCAGGAGTAATTTCTCAGTCATGTTGGGTTGTTGCAGGGAGTGTGTTTGCTGCATGGCAAAGAGCAGCGTGGGGCTCGGGTGAGAGCAGAGAAACCCCAGCCTCCACGCAGGAGCCTCTGATGTTAATCTTTGTGATGGGGAGGGAAATACTGACAGCAGGATGGTGCTCTCTGGCTTGAATGACAGGCCATACGTTTGTGAAATAGACTGAAGTACCGAATAGAAAAGGCATGGGCAACTGGAGAGAGAGATGTATTTTCTCTTTACATGTAAAACTTCCAACACTTGGCAGGAGCCCAGTAACAATTAATCAGCAGGAGCCTTTTAGAAAGCCTCTTCCTAGGAAATAAGGGTACAGAAAAATCCTTTAAATTAAACATAATTTAAAACAAAGTAGTGTGTCAATAGGGGGGTGGGGGGAAAGGGAGAATGGACTTACAATCAATGCAGATTACAAACCCATCAGACCCGATCCTGGTGGAGTGCCCATCTGTGCTGCTGTGTCTCTCATGACCTCAGAATTTTGCACAGGGATGAGCAGGATGGTGGGGTCTGGGGGAGCCCCAAAGGGCTGCAGGCAGTTTGGGCTGGCATAGAGTGGGCAGCTGGCCCCAGGAACCCCCCCAGCCCCGTCCCTTCGCCAAGGAGCAGGGCTCTCACCATGCAGCAGTGAGCAGGAGAAATGCTGCCCGGGGGGGAGTGAAAGGAGGAGGAGATTGGATTTCTAAGCACCCTTGAAACCAAAGCTGCACTGTTTATAAACTTCCATAAATATTAATTGATATTTAATAAGGTAGGCAAACACAAGGGAAAGTATTGTTTTGGCCAACTCCTACACAGCGATCCCAGCGAAGCGTGAAAGAGTTTGTGTAACTTTCCTTGGGGGTTAAGAGCAGGTCACAGAAGGTCCTTTTTCCTGGCCAGTGTCCCAGCTTTTTAAGCTATATGGGAACATAGGAGGCTCTTGGGAATTTAACCCAAATACCTGCTGTCTGCAGGGTGAAACTACATGGCTGTATCCAGCAAAGTGCAGAGGCCGGGGCGCGGGCATCGCCACAGCTCACCACCCCACACCCAGCCCCGGCCAGGGCTTTCCGGGGGGATTAGGCTGGAAAGGGGGTGACTGTTTTGTCAGATGGGAAGTCTGATGAGATAATCACAACGGTTAATTGATATGCTTTCCCACATAACTTGACAGTTCAAACAGGTGGTGAATAGCCCTCACACTAATTCACATCGGGCTGTTGTCCCGTGCCTGGGCTCCAACTCGTGAGGATAAAATGACAGAGAAATAGGTCAATGTGGAGCAAGGAAAAGCTTGGCACTTGCCAGTGCTCCTGGATTCCCACCAACCCTCCTCTGTAATACAAGTCCCTCATAGGGCATCTTTACATAATCTGTGCTACCAAAGGGTGGAGCAAAATTCAAGGGAATGCATTTCCTCCGTTGGTTTTTGGTGACTTACTGAGATTTTGCTGCCAGCTCCAGGAAAAAGAATCACAAAAATATGTTTGGGTTTTCTTTCTCATTCTCCTATCATGCAGGAGCTGATTCATGAATGTGCACTGCAACTTAGAGGCAAAAATCAATGTCAGATAGAACAGAGGCTGATATTATAAAATTAAGATCTAAGATTTTTTTGGCCATAGAGATATACTCGGAGTCAATCTGTTGCAGCCAGTTCAGGGGTGAGGGGGATGTTTCAGAAGCAAGCTCTCTTCTCACCTGCAACATGGGAATGTGTCTGACCTGCTCTGCACCCAGCCTGGTTTCTCCTTGCCACTGGCGAGGTTGAGCTTCCAAAACCACTGGTCCCCAGGATATTTCATTGCTCCTCTACCTGAGGAAATAGCCAGATCTTTAGAGAAGCCTCTCTTCCAAACCCACAGCTGGAATGCAGGGTTTATTTCACCAGAAATTTCATTTTTGAAGTAAATGGCTGTAGCTCACAATTCTGATCGCTCATGTTTTCAGGCTGTTCCTGAGATTTTTCTCTCACTTGTTAGGAGGGTGTAGCACAGCATGTTTGCTGGCCAGCCTTCTCCCAGTGCCCTTTCAGAGTCACTCCTCACGCTGCCATAACAGCCAGGACCCTTCTCACTGTGACGTGCAGAATAACTGGAGTGAAGGGGAAATGAGATCAGTTTGAGGAACAAGACAGCTCCTGAGCATCAAAGGAAAGTTTTGGAGTGGAGTTATATTTTTGTCTTAGCTTACCTTGCCTTTTTAATTTCCTTTTTTGGGGAGAGGAGTGTCCTCATCATTTAACCAGATGCACTTCTCCACTGGCGAACATCTCTCCAAGTTGCACCTCCTTTGGAAAGCACTTGGTATCCAAAAGCAAACCCTGACTACAGAGCTAAAGATCTCTGCTGGTATTCAAACAGCAGACAAAGGCAGCTTTACAATAGTTGCCTGTCTGTATCGAGTTCACCAGTTTTAATTACAACACCCCACAGTGGAAATTTCACAAAACATTTTATCCGTGCGTAAAATTTAATTAAACAAACAGCCCCCTGAAGAAAGCCCTTGCATTTGTCACAGCCAAAGCTGCGGCCAAGCAGGGCATTTCCTGCTCTTACACATGGGTTATGTCTCAGGATTGACAGGGGTTACCTTTGATGCAATGCAGATGGAAAAATCAAAATGTAGGGATTAATCCCTCTCTCGCCAGATTATACAGAAGCGTGAGCAGGTGGCAGGGGAGGCCGAGCCCTTTCCATTTCTCATTATGTCGCAGCGCTGATGTCTGCGGCGCCGGCCGAGCCGCTGGCGAGTGCGTTATGTGATATAATTGTCAGATGGAAAACAGTGAGGGAACTTCTTCCTTTGTGTTTCAAAGGCCACGATGGCATCTTTATTTGATAAAGGAATTGGATTATGTCTAATCCCCGCACTTGGAGACGTTTTATTACTTAGAAAACACTTTCTTAAAAGCATCTTCACCACCACAAGCCGGGTGTAAAATATCACTGCTTGTGGGAAAGCCGAGGCCAAGTTCTCAGGGATGAACAGAAATCCTCACTTCCTTTCTTTGGGGGCTGCATTCACATTGAAGGTATTCTTTTTTTATTAAGTCTCAATTCTAACAGTAGATCCTGGGCTGTGCCTTTTAACGAGGGTCTGATTAAGAGCCCAAAGCTGGAGCCACCCAGCTTGTTAGCCAGGTGCTTAAATCAGTTTACGCTCTGATTCAGGATATTGTGTAGGAATTTAGATTCTTTCATAATGAATAATACATACATGAAATGTGAGCTCTGTAAATTTAGGGAAACGAGCTGTCAAGCTACCCGAGGAGTACAAATGAGGAGGCGAGTGCCATGAACACAACACAGTGTACATTGTCTAGGGAACTTCCTTTGGCACCGGCACTGGGACACACTTCGCAGATCAAAATAAAAGCTCAAAGGAGAGAAGAGGAATGACGTGGCCAGAGAGCGTTCAGTGGTTTAGATCATTTGTAATGCCGTGGTGGGCCCGTGAGCTGGGAGCTGAATGCTCCTGGATCTCATGTAGATGCTTCAGAGGGCTGTGAATCACAGAGCACCAAGTTCCCTCAAAACAGGCTCAGCAAACTTGCTCAGAGCTGCAGGTGAGGTCTCTTTTTAGTCCCTGTGCTTTTATATTCTGTGTCTTCAGAGCAGAAGTGCTTCCAAGTGCTGTCTCATTTCAGTAGTCAAAGTTCCCAAGAAAAAATATCTGCTGAGTTTCATTATTGGTGCAGATCAGCTGTATTGGGAGGAGAAGCCTCCCTCACCCCAGTGAGCTCCAGCCTTTTAAACTGAGGTAATTCCTTCCCTGGAGCCAGGCCTTGGGCTGCTGAAACCAAACCCCTCTGACCCTAAGCAGGCATTTATCACTACCTGAGGGCTGGGCAAGGTTCACTGAACTTCAAGCAAGGCTGCGACCGTGTAGGAGCTGGGAAAAACTCTCTGGTTTCATCTGGACACTGAGTTTTTGAAGTGTTTTTTGGCCAGAAAGCTGAGTAGTGTAAAGCTTAGAAAGGGAAAGTTCTAGTGGGAAAAGTTGCCTCACACTGGGCCTGTGCCCCAAGCACGTGCCTGGCTCAGCACCCTTCTGCTGTGCTCACACTCAATCTGCCCAAACACTCTCATTGGCTCCAGAGAGCTGGATCAAGACCTTCTCATCTCTGTTCTTCTGTTTCCTCATAATTAAAATTAGTCTAGTGATCCCTATCTCTGGATTTTAGAATTGCTCTGGGTTCTCCACCCCCTCTCCCCCCTTTAAATTCCCTTTTAATGTCGGTTGTGTTGCTGAATTCAAAGTGTTGCCCTAATTGTGAGACATGACTGCTGCCTCTCCTTGCCAAGTCTCCTGTGGGGTTCAGGGGGCAGCGGGGATCTGGCTTGTTTGGGAGAAAGGTCAGCTTTCTCCCAAGAGACAAACTTTATAATCATCGTTTTAATAGAGTGATCTGGTTCAGGGTGGGATGTGAGTATGAGGGAGAGTGTGTCCATGTACTGTGCTGACACCTCCTGTATTGGAAACCCTACTCCTTGTTTTTCTGCTGCTCGTAGAAGTTTAACTTGAAAGTTTGCAGAGAAGCATTTTTAAAAATGCATCTGTGAAGAAAGAAATTGTTTCCCCAAGGTATTGAAATTCAGAACTTCAGCAGTGGGCCTTGTTTTAGAGGCTAGTCCCAGCAGTGCTGTGTTTTAGGAAAGAGGAATGTCAGGGGATTTTTCCTTGTAAAAAGGACTTGCAGAGGTGCTGCATGTGGAGGTGTTTCTATGTAGCTCCAAACCCTGAGCCCAGTGCCATCCCTGGAGCAGGTGCAGTCATTTGTAAGTCACACACACATTTCTGTACTAGCAGTGAGCTAATTTAGTTCTTTTTCCATGCAACTGGTTCTCACACATGTTGTGCTGTTGAAACACTTTCCTTGAAGCAGAGAAGGTGGCCAGGAGCTGGGGCGAGTGTGGCATCGGTGGCAACTTGGCTGTGGTGCTCCTTTAGGCTCCATGGGCACCCATGAAGCAAGGCCAGCATGTGTTCATCACTGTGGCTGAGAGCACCACAGCTGCCTTCCCCGTGATAGGTTTCTGGGTCTCTTTTTTTAGAGAGGATTTTACTGGATTATAGCTGGAGAACTTACCTTCAACTCAGTTAAGCTCAGCTCTGGAAAGCAGGGTGGGGGTAACCACAGGCCCTCCTGCATCACGCAGCGAGGCTCTGAGGTGGGAAGGTGGATATTCCCAGGCTCCTAGGGAAGCTTTCTCCAGACTAAGCATAAAGTCAGGGCCATGAGTAGCTATTTAAGAGTAGACCCATTTCATTTCATCATCTCTCTCTTGAATTTGTTTGCGACGTGGTCTCTTCCTGCTACATGTTGGTGGGGTTATGAGAAGCAGGTAGCATGACTGAGCGCAGCACAGCCAGAGCATCCCTTGCCCTGAGGTGGGTGCAGAGGGGCTGTGGTTATTTGCTACAAGTGCCCAGGGCAGAGGTGGGGATACAGAGGTGGGGGCCAGAGCCCACTTTTCCAGCTCTGGGATCTAAAAGCTTTTCTTCTGCTCTGCTGAGCTCTCTGCAAGCCTACATGGGAGATGCATAGCTTTCTCCTGACTGACCAGTGGCCAAAAGCAGAGAAGCATTTTATTCTAGAGGCTTGTATTTCACTATACAAGTGCTTTTGAAATAAGGAAAAATGGGTGGAAATTGCAGTGGGCTTAGCAGACAAAATTGAGCAGTTGACTGTGGCAAGGCACACAGTACTTAAATGCAAGAGCTGATCTAATCGTTGTTCTCGAGGAAGCTTTTTGCTGCATTTTAGCACACAAAGCTTTTCGTTTTCTCTTTTGTGGCTTGAGCTGCTATTTAAGAAAGCAAAAATCAATAAACCTTTCCAGCTTTCAATCTTTTGCCCCAAAAGGTGTTTTTTTGGGTAGTGTTTTGTCATTCATAAGCTGTGGCGACAAATCCTTGACATCATTCGTGGATAATATCGATCAGCTCTTCCGTTGCGCCAAAGGACAAATAGAAATCATTTATCTGTCTGGACTCCAAAACAGCAAAAGACAAAGGGCTCTGCCAGCCACCCATGACAATCAGCAGCTGAAGGTATTAGCAGGGGGTCAAGTTCAGAGGTCAGCGGTCAAACAGGTTGTCATCAGTTTCTTACAGCTATCAGAGTGGAAAAACCCAGCTGGTTCTTATTAGCCAAATCCAGGGAGGCTGGCGGCAATGGGTGCTTGGTGGCTCCAGATGTGTCTGCTCCAGGGTGCTGTGGGCAGTGGGGCCATTGCCATTCCCTTCCTGTAGGTTTCTGTTTGTTTATTGTAAATATAAGGTCTTAACTCCACCTTCGCTCTGCTGGGAACTGCTCAGTCTAAGGGCCAGGCCCAGACAAACCACGTGAAGTTGCAGTTTTCCAGCCTCTCGTTGAAGTTGGCATTGCTCTGAGCATTTCAGGGACCTTTTTGGTTTTGATGTTTCAAAATGGCTTTGTTCAGTCTTCTGCTCCCGTTTTGGGAGCCTTGACTTGTGCAAAGAGTCCTAAATCTGCTACTTCAAATACATCTTCTATGAAGGCCTCTGTAACAGCCAGGAAAAAGCTTTGAGATTACTGATTGAGGTGCTGCATCCCAACTCTATTTCATTAGCTGTATGTACCACATTGAGGGAAAATGTCAGTTCTACCTGTGTTCTTCACTATCAGTGCCATCAAGTTAGAATCAACATACATTTCCATCAAATTTCCCTGGCCATATCTCCCCAGAGATACAAGCAGGCTAGTGCTGTGCCTCTGCTGCATGTGCCAAGTCTTCTAGCACCAGTGTCAATGCTGAACCTCAAGTCTGTAAGATACATTCTGGTTGCCTTTTTGTATTTATCTGCAATTAAAATAGCCCTCCCTATGGTCCTCCTTTCTCCAACCCTGTTAAAAATATGGGCTTCTCTTGAGTTTTGTGGGAAACTCTTGATCTGTGGTTTAGGCAGGACAGCATGGCTGCAAGTCCGAAGGGGAAGGTTCCCATCAGAGCTGCTCATCTGTTTCACCCTTTGGCATTCCATAAACCTGGACTCTTAGGCTTTCTGTCAGTCAGCAGGCACTTCACCCAGAATTCCTGGAGCAAGGGGAAGAGGTCATGATCAGTAAATAAGGGCAGATCCAATACCAGGATGAGCAGTGTTTGTGAGAGCTGGCACGCTGGCCTCCCTGTGCTGCAGGCCACGGTGGGGCTGTACTCCAGGATGGGCTCCAGCACGCAGCTCTGAGCATTGCAGCTCCAGCAGTGGTGCTGATGTCAGGCAAGGGATTGCAAAGGGTTTCTGTGTGTTTGTATACCTGAGTTAATATCCAGAGGTAGTGAAGAATTGCATTAATACTCTTCAATAGCGGCTCCACTTTTTGCATGTTCTGAACACTTTCACAGGCTCTCCTTCCCTTCCCCATCTCCATTTTACCACAGTTATTCTCAACATTTTTATTGTAAGGGGGCTGATAAACAAAGGTTCATCTTGTATTTAAGCACGAGTGCCTCGGTGGAGTTTCACTTGGAGATTATCCTCACACAATATTGACAACTGGCCCAGGCAGCCTGGAGAGAAACCCACTATACACACACGAGGAGGCACATTGTATTTAAACTGAGACAAGTTTTCTTCTATTCCTCAACAACTCCTTGAGGCAACAGAGACTTCCTTACAAAAAATGGGCATCTTATAGTGCTGTAACAAGGCATCCTCTTTGCATTTTAGATAGATAGCTGGGGAAGTACTTGTGCAAACAGAAACTCCCACTGGATAAATAAGCCTGGTGTGCAGTGCTGGGAGCTGGCCTCGCTCTTCCACACTGCAAAGTCGATGTGGTAAATGCAGCACTTTGCTTAAATTTCTTCTGATAGATAGAAATTCTCCCTTTTATTTTATTTTATTCTCCCAAGGACACTGTCAAGGTCACCACCAATCCTGATGCTCCAAAGAGTGTATCAGGGATACAAACCCATTTCACCAGGCTATTGTTGTATGTATCCTCCTGTGCATCCAACTTCATTTCCACTTCAATTTTATCAACCTTCCGCTGGAGACTCAAGGAGATAGGAAACAAGTACTGACACGAATTAGCCCGGAGATTGACTGATATAGCTCAGCCCAGGGAATCCTGGGTAAAACCTTCTCTGGGCTCTTTCTCTCTTGCTCAATCTCTGTGTTTTTTTTTTTTTTACTCTTTTTTTTCGCCCCCTCCCTTTTTTTTATCCACTACAACTGCCTTTGTCAGTCACCTGTCAGAGATGTCACCAATCCAGTCCAGGATGACAGACAGGGTGGGAAGGCTTTTGATGGAGTAATTTGGCAAAAATACCCAATGCCATATATTAAAGATGGCAATGGGTGGCAAAGGTTTCAGAGAAGAGATCAACATTAGACAACAGTGAATAAAACCAGTTTTCTCTTCTCAAAACTGTGGTGATCCCCAAAGGCACTCACCACTTCGGTTTGGGGAGTGCATGGGAGAGCTTGGCTGTCCTTGGAGAGAGCCCTGCTCCAGTTGTTGATGCTCTTTGGCCCTCTTGTTGTGTATAGAGTTAGCTGTGGTGCCACCCCAACCTGCCCCTCTCCCCCTGCCTCATGCTAGCAGCCCATCCCACAAACCCTCCAGGTTCAGTAAGGGCAGCAGAAGATGCACTTGGAACTGCACTGCTGGGATGAACGGGCTGCTGCAGCATTTTCTCCTGCCTGCTGCACAAATGGGCTTTGCAGTAGAGTGTCAGTGATGCAGGGGGTCATTGCAGGTTTTTTTTTGCCTGGCAAAAGCACAGGCTTCTTTCCTAGCACCTAATCGACATGATGAGTGGGATGTGGGAGCAGACGTGGCTCCCATGCAGGGTGGGACAGGGACAAGGCTGCTGGAGCAGCGTGGGCCTCTGCTGCCTGCCCTCCCCACAAACTTCAACTCCTCTTCTTCCTCAGAGAGGTAGGAAATTTATGCCCTTTGGGTTCAAAAAAGGCTCCTAGAGGAAAAGAGAAAAGAGAGAGAGAGAGAGAAAGAGAATGAAAATGATTTTAATTTTTTTTTGGCGTAGAAATGAAGCTGATATTGAAAGTGAGTAAATTTTAATGAAACGGTGCAAAAATGACATCATTTACTCAGAAATCATTAATTTGTCAGCATTAATATTTCAGCTACAACATTGCCTGTCATTCTGTGCCAGCAATGACTGATAAATCTATAAAAGTGTGCTGCTAATTTACTGAATATTTATGTGCAGTGTCATTTGCAGAGTAGGATTTGAATTTATTTCACTCAGTATTCAGCTGGAGAACATTTCTAGCAAACCTAAAATGAACAGCACCAGGCTGTGCAAAGTAAAGCTGGCAAAACTTCTTAAATAACATTTTAAAGGGAGAGGAGCAGTTGTAGGAGGCGCCAGCGTTTCCCTTGGAGGAGGCTTTTCCAAGACCAGATCCCAGCAAACACCATGTGGGTGGCTTGGGACAGGCCAGGCCATGGCAGCTGCCAGCCCTGGGGCTGTGCTGACATGTATTTGTCACAGCCATAACATTTTTCATCTCCAGACCTCCTTAGAGGTGTCAGCTTATCTGTTCCACCTCCCTGGGGGGACACGCACGTGTCGGGAAGGAGCAAACGCTCCCCAAGTAGTGGTTTGGTGGGAATTTGTGTGTCAGTTGAGTGGCAGATTTACAAAGCTGGAGTGGGAAGTTTAAAGAAATGGGGCAGGGAGTGAGATATTTTGGTGAAGTCGTGCAGCTGAGGTGGGTGAGGTGGTTTGGATGGACTGCACTGTGGCAGCTCAGGCTGACTGGTCAAGCCCTGCCTCACCCAGGCTTCCTGGCACTCAGGAATGAGCATCTGTGGCAGGCTGCTGTTTTGTGGTGAGGATTATTTTAACTACACCAGAACCTTCCTGCAGGAGCCCAGTGTCGGTGCTCTGATCCCAGGATTGCCTGGCTACAGGCTCTGGTGCTCCCCGGGGCTGGGCACAGCAGAGCCGTCATCTGGGGCGTGTTTTGGGAGAGGGAGCTCTTGGGATGGATAGCTCAGTCACTGAAAAATGCCATTTGGGAAGAGAGAACCCATCCTGAAGTTCAGGCTGTTTGGACAGTGCTTTCAGGTATAAGGAAATAAGGAGGTTTTGGTGGGATTAAAATTAAGTTTTCATTGGGCAATTTGAAAATGACATTTTAAAAGTTTTTTAGTTCAAAATTGGGAGTTTGGATTGAATTTATCAGGGATGTTTTCACCTTTGACATTATAGGAATTAGTAGGGATTTTCATTTTGAGATAAAAAAGAGGGGCATTGGGTTGGTTATTTGAGTGTGGAGGGGGTTTTTTTGCAAAAGCAAAATAATTGACAGGACCAGAGAGCTCTTCCCTGTAACCACGTGAGCTGTAGAATGAAAAATGCTGCTGCCTTAACCTCTGTTGTGTAGATGTCAAACACTGATGGGGAGGCACAGGAGAGCCTTTGCCAGGCACCCAGGAGCCTGCAAGGTGTCCCAAGCCTCCTGCACCTTCTACAGGCACCAGTTGAAGGGGCTGATGGCTGCTCTTTACCCTTGCACCATCTCCCAGGCTGGAATGGTGCAGCTGGGCCACGAATGTGCTTGTGATGGGCTGAGATATTTACAGCAGCATCTCGGGCTTGCCAGGGCTTTAGGAACCTCCTGAACGTGAGAGCTGAGCACTGCTCACCAAGGGCCATCCGTTAGGCTGAAGACCACAGGAACTGCTGGTAATTAACAGGCATATTAATCCAGCAGAACACAAGAGCCTTGTTATAGTCACATTTCTCACTTTCATCAGAATAATATCATATTATATTAATATTTCTTTCTCACTAATGAGCTGGGTGATGTTCATGGTGGGATGTGGTGTTGGAGGGTGGGAGCAGCAGGGCAAGGGCAGAGGGACATGTAATGGGAGAGCCTGTTGCTTCTTGATAGCCCTGGGGCTGGGGCAGCCAAGCATGTCTGCCCATGCTAGTATGGCCCATGTCTCTTCTCTCCCTTCTATTACCCAAGTGTCAGAAATGTTGTGGTTTCTGAGAAATGGTAGTGCCACCACTGCCAACCTGTCCTGGCTGTTTGCACTGTGCCTGCTGCCCCTGCTCACATTCAGAGAAGGTGTGCAGCTCAGGATAATGAAACGAGCTGGGCAATGCAGACCCTTCAGGTCTGATAGATTTGGGTATGGCTGTCAACAAGATGCAGATTTACTTTAAAGAAGGGGGAAAAGCTTACTTACACTTTGCCACTCATATCTATTACTCTGGAAAATAAGGATGGTGTGAGAGCAAGGAATAAATCCCTTCTAAAAATATGTTGGGTGAATGCATTAATTTTGTGTGGTATGTGGATGAGGGTAAGAGAATGAATTTTAAGCTCAATTCATTCTCCAAAACGAATCTTAAGCCTTTTAATTGTTGAGTGTTGGCATATAAACATATTATTTATGAAGCTCTGGCTTGGTTCTACATGGCCCCGATGCCTTTTTCCTTCTTTTAAAGCAAATCTCATTTATTTCATCCTAAAAGGTGCTCTAGAATCTAATATGAGCATTATGAATATTTAATTTTCAGAGCTGGGTTTACATAATACCAGAGTGTCTGATGGCTCAGCCTGTTCCTGCACGACAAGCCTGGCTTGGGGCTCCAACACATCTACTGGAGTAGGTCGTTCCCTTTCTGCTCCACTTGGTTCATAGTTACCAAAACTCCTCATTTCCTTCCCATCTTGGGCTGCTTCCTTCCCATCTCAGGCTGCCTCATTCCTGTGGCATCTGTTTCTATAAGATTCATGTGTGTGGCAATAGACAAAATCAGCTCAGGATGCACTGAGGAGACCCGGCAGTCATAGAACTTTATTGGCTTCCTTAAAGGTAACGTGATAATACAGTAAAAACGTGTCACAGGAGAGGGAAAACTCCCAGGCTTCAGCTTAATCATTAGTAAAAAATTATTTCCTACAGTGTTAAAGATCTAATTGGTCCAATCAAAAGGCAAATTAATTATGGCTCATTTGAAGAAATCTGTGTGTTTCTTAGCTTTTGTGCAGAGGCTGCAGTGAAGGAGCCACCTTTGCCAGTGAAGCTGGCAAAGGGGTGTATTCCTTCAGAAGGACTTAGTGCTGGCTGGGACATGGGAAAAGGACAAGAATTTGGTTGTCGTAGTGGTGTTATTTTTTTTTTAAACCTGCCACACTCAGATTTTCCCTGTCACTGTTTGGAATTTCCCTTTGAAACCAAAGGAATGGATTTGTGCTATTAGACCAGACAGACCAACCTCCTATAGCCACACCAGACCAAATGCCTTTTCTTCATGGAAAGTATTTTATTTTCCAACTTATAAGCTCTGTGTTGGTTTGTTTGTTTGTTTTAAGAGGGGAATGAGCATTTTTCTGTGTTGCAGCCTGACTTTTTGTAAGCCACTGAAAATCTATCCGTTTTCTCTTCTGTAAAATCACAATCTCCATGCCACTGGGTGGGCTGGGAGACAAAAATCATAGTTAGTTCAAATCGAAGGATGCTCTGAGATGGGTGGTCCTGCTCTGGCAGGGGGGTTGGACTGGATGATCTTTCAAGGTCCCTTCCAATCCTTGAGATTCTGTGATTCTGTGATTCCTCTGGACCCGTGCCTGCTGTCATGATTGGTGTAGGTTTATCCCCTGTCTGTTCCCTGCAGGGAGGGTGAAGCGTGTGCTGGCCTCAGCTATTGCTCTCCGTCAGCTCCCAAACCTCAAAGCTGTGTTTTATTAAAAATGTATTGAGCACTTCATACCAACAAGTTCCTGTAAAACACCAACCTACATCCCTGCCTCATTAGTCCAAATATTCTATAACTGAGTAGATACTAAATGATCTGACCCCCAAATAGACAGCAAAGGCACTTTTCAAGGGGGGTTTTCAGGCATCCTCAGCCCTGCCCACAGCACCCTGTGCTGTTGTCCCTGTGTACCTTCAGGGTCATTGAGTCCAAGCACTGCCCTCACATTGCCAAGCCCACCACTAACCCACGTCCTTCAGCACCTCAGCTACAACTCAGCTTTTATATATCTCCAGGTATGGGGACTCCACCACCTCCCTGAGCAGCCTGTGCCAGCGTTGAACAACCTATTCATACTGTCATTTGCACCAAGGCTGTTGCTGGCAGCATCTCCTCCTGTCAGGCTTTCCCATCCAGGGCCTCCTTTGTGATTCCTCCTTTTCAGTCCAACCCTGGCTAAAATGTTTTTTTTTCTTCCAAGATATTCCCTGCATTAAGCTTAACCAGCCCAAATTGTCTCACCTTTCCCCCCCTGCTCTGATAAATGCTCCCTCTGCAGTTAATGTAACCTCCCTGCACGTCCTTCATTTGTCAAAGATCGCAGCCTTTTATGGCGGGTCATTATTTCACCAGGAATTCGAACAGAAATATTTCCAGTCCACACCAAGCGATCTATTTCGCTTCCCCACCCACCACATTAGCCTCTGAATACTCTCATTATACCATTACTAATTAGAAATTCTCTCAAATTGGCGGCTGCATTAAAAAAAAAAAGACAGTGTGCTGAGCATATGGCATAATATCCTATTAATGAACACTCTAAATTCAAACTCAGGTCAGCTGCTCATTTCTTGCTCATGACACTCAGGCAAGGGAGGGGGGAAAGCAAGCTGCTTTTTTTTTTCTCCCTAAAATACATAATACAGAGTGCTAGGGATGCAGTGATGCCTCAGGCCAAGGCTTTGTTTTATTTGGCTAATTTTTTTGGTAGAGTCGTTAAAAAAAAGGCATGTGTATAATATATATATATACCTACATACATATATATATATATATATATATATAAGGGCATAGTGGAAGCCAGTGACTTGCTGGCCAGTGCTCATCTGTGTGTTGTGATGTTGCCTCCTTTAAAAAGCAGCAGAACAGGCCTCGTGCCCTAGCAAAAGAATTGAAATAGTCATAAGCAAGATGAATATTGTTAGAGGTTGAGTGTTGTCCTGCAAGCATCAGTGTCTTCGGTGCAGAGGTGTGGGTGAGGAGAGGAACTGCAGCATACACAGGGTCTTTTTTTTTCTTTGTAGTAAAATGGGCTAATTGTAGCAGCCACTCATGCTGTGTGAGTGACTTTTTGGGTTGACCTCACCTTGTCCCTAACTGGCAGAAGCTGAAGCAGAGTAGGAGCCAGCGCTGCCACTCACAGAGTCCAAGGAGATCACTCCTCAGCATCAGCTGGTGGGGTCTGGGGAGGTCATTGCAGCAAAGGGCTTCATCAGGAGGTGCCCAGGGCCTGCCTGGGTGGCTCAGGGCAGCTGGGCAATGGGGGCCAGTGCCTGCGGCCGCTGTGTCCCCATGAGCCCCACGAGGGCTGGGAAAGTACAAGCCTGGCTGCTCGCTGTGAATTGCTCTAGTTGCAGTTCTTTGGCCTGATGGAAATCTGCCAGTGAGTTAGGAGGGCTGGGTGTGAATACACGTGTGTTTCTGGGGATGAGCAGAGGGTATCTACCTTTCTGAGGAGTTCTGTGAAATTTGCAATATGATAAAATAGCAAGTTGTTGTACTGCCTTCTCTGGGCAGATGAGCTGTCAGGGCTTCAGGTCTCATCAGTCTTATTGTCACTGAGGTTTATAAAAACTACCAAACGATATGATGTCAGCTGATTCTTTAATGGGATAATCATTAGCCAAGACCTGAGTAAGGTTTTTTTCTGCCATCACTAATTTCACCTCAAGGTGAAGGCACAGGCGAAAGCCTCCAGCGCAGTGTTTGCTGTGATGTATGTACCCGCTTTGCTCAGTGCCACTGCGCCAATTGCTGCTCCTCCTTCCAGCACACGCTGGGTGCCCTCTGTCCCAGCATGGCATTTGTCACAGCAGGAAGGTTGTGACCATCATTTCTCGCAGAGAGACTTCGATGGGACTCATGAGGCTTCTGACTCTGTCCCTGAAAGCCCAGGCTGCTCTCAGCCCTGCAGCAGCCTGCACCCCCTCTGTTTCTCCGGGCCATGGCAGCCAGAGTGATGGCTGCATTGGCCAGTTTGACCTTTCAGTAGAAATTGAATAAGTTTAGGCTTTTCAACAAAGTGAAACTTTTCCGTTGAAAACAAATATTTTGCCTCATCAAGAATCCAATTTTCTGTCAAAACAGTTTTCATTAAATATTTCCAAGCAGCCCCGGGTTAGTATTGATTTAAACTGTTACAAGAGGGAGAAGAACGAGGCTTTGTCTCCACAAAGATCATGTTTGCCCACCAATTAAAATTACAGTAGAAGTGAGTAATCGCAGCCACCTCCAAAGGGGGATTGTTTAATGAAACACACAGTAATTATCCTCGTTAGTTTGCATAGTCCAACATCACATCCCGGGGAGTGGTCAGGACCCTGGGCACTGAGCACTGGGAGCAGGCTGAGAGGTTTGCAGGGCTGCTGGGGTGGGCTGCCAAGGAAGGGAGGTGGTGTCCTTATGAAAGGGACCTGCTGCTCTGGGAGAGGACCTGCAGGAAGATCTGGCTTTCATGCTCACATTGCTCACTTGGTTTTCCAAGTGTTCAGCAGTTCCCATGCCTTGTGTTACTGTGTCCGTGGTGTGGCTGTTTCTGTGATTTCAAGGAATACGTTCTGCAGGATATCATTTGGACTTAGAAACAAATTGTGGCTCACAGCAGTGGACAGTGCTGGATGCTTATTGGCAATTGTGAAGCTCCAGTCCTACCCCGTGGCTGGGCCATGGCTCATCAACAGCTTGTTGTGTTGGTGCGATGCTTGTTAAGGCTTTTCTCAGAAAATGCATGTGTCCTCCTATAAAAGTTGAAGTGTCTGTGCAAGGAGGCTCTCTGGTGCTGTGCAGGAAATTGGGAGCAGGGCAGGTGACAGACATTGGGGTCATTGGGGAGGACAAAGGAACTGGAAGAGGCAGGGGAGAGCAGGAGAGGGTCTGGAGCCAGATCCATCCCTTTCAGCCAAATTGGTCTCGTGTTCTGAGGGTTAAAGCTGAGATGAGTGCTGTGCAGCCCAGGAAAAATTGAGGTTTTATTTCATCGGCACCAGGGTCATTCCTGATTTAATTATGTAAAAATTAATGTGAACGTCTTTCTTGGTACGTATAGGCCATCCATGGAAATTGAATTGGGTGAAATGCTGGTTAAGCTAATCACTTGCAAGTCATTATGATGGCTAAGCACAGGGATGTTGTAATCTGTTGGGACTTCTCAAAGACCTGATTGAAGACCAAGTTTAAGACCCTCAGCTTTAATCAGAGGGGATCAACGATGTTGCACTGAAGTGATTTTGCCTGTTAGCGAGGAACTCTGCACCATTTCTCCCTGGTATGAGAATCCACATCACCAGTGCAAAGGGCTATTTGTACACTTCCCAAATCCTTCCCAACAACCCCAGCTGTGAATGGAGAGCTCTATCACATCTCAGGCTAATGATGAGCTCCTGGGTTTCACTAGCCAGAAGCTCCCATGCTGCAACGTGGCAGAAGATGCTCAGGTTTTTAATTCCTGAGAGGAGATACAGATTGTCTAATCTGTCTTTATGTATCACAAAGGTTTACATCATTTCCATGTTGTATTTTGAGACTAGCAGCCTGTATTGTAGCACAGGATCTGTGCTGGACAGGCAGCCTCAGCTTGAATCAGAGCCAGTGAGATGTAGGGATCCATCACTCTTGTACTGTTCAAGTGCTTTGCTGATCACACTGTAATCTATATCTCCATTTCTTGTATGAATTTGCTTAGTGTGGCCTCCTAGCTACAGGTTGATGCCATGGCTTTCTCTGCTGGGGGAAAGAGCCGTCAGTATTGGTATTTTGCCCTTGTGAAGCTGAGTGTGTATATCCTGTTCTTGAGAAATAACTTGTGCTGTAGGAGTAACACTCGTTTGCCCAACGTATGTATGTATTGACACAGTAGCCACACTGCAGAGGATGAACAATGGATGTTTATGACCTAGTTCAACATTTTTTTTCTTACTGTTTTTTACTGACACCTTGACCCCCTGTGCCCTTCATATTGCCAGGTCTGAGGTCCCCTTGCTGGTAGCAGGGCTGCCTGCCCGCCTTCCCACACACTTGCCAATGCCAAATGCAGTTGTAGCACTGTGAAAACCTACAGCAAACTGCTGCCTGTATGGGGACAGGGGATGTTTAATGCAAAGAGGAGGTGGGCAGAAGCTGCATCGTGATGCCATCTGTAAGCATTCCTAAAGAGTATAATCCCTGGGAAAAATCCCATTCCTAATGGAGCAGCAGCCTGTGTGCCCTGTGAGCAGAGGGGCTGCCGCTGAAGGCAGAGGCTTTGCGCTGAGATCCCTGCTCCTCTGCCAGGGAGGCTGTTCCCGTGTCCTCCAGTGGAAATTAGTCATTTTAAGATAATAATAATTGGATTTAAAATGCCACTGAATTGTGTAGGATCTGTACTCTGTAAGGTGGTTCAGCCTGATGGGGTTTGACTGGGACTCAAAACAGCAGCAGTACCTTGTGGCAGGGTCACAGTGCAGGTTGGCTCTTGCCTCTCCTTGTAGGCACCTACTTGCTGACCTGATCTGTTTTTTTTCTGAAGGGCTAAGCTGCTTGTTCAAAAACTCTGCTGAGCACCTTTCACTTCTGAAAGGAAGGGGGTGTGATTTCATCACTTAAATATAGCTTTGGGAGCCTTATGTTAGTGCACCTTTCCCTGCTATTGCACATTGTTGTGTGTGTGTGTGTACAGGCAGACTGGTACAGACATACCCAGGGGTGCATTTGCAGGGCTTGTTTGAGCCCTGGAGGTACAAGACTCTACAGCTGAGCCCTACAGTTTGCTGCTTTGATGGGACTTCATGGAGGAGCCTGGCTGGGGGCTTGTGGGGCACGAGCCCAACTGTGGGTCTTGTAGGTTGCCTCGTCTTACTCCAACAGTCATTAAGCTTCTTTAGTCTAAGTGGTGGATTTATACAATTTTTTACACATTTTAAAGGCATCAAAACTTCAATTCACTCTTCAGAAGAGCATGAACAGCTTGCAGAGCATTTTATCCATCTGTTCCCTAATGCTAAAAATGACCACCTTTATAGGTGCCTGGAGGATGCTGGGCCAGAGCTGCTTCCCAGGCTTTGTCAGGAGAGGGCTGATGTCCATACCAAATCAAGATGCTGCTTGTAATGTTCGCAAAAATGTAATTTGATTTGCCTTTGTCAACAAAATCTGTGGAAACATCCCCTGCCTGAATAAATATCCCTGCAGGGTAGCACATGCTTTGTAAATAATTTTCATTGTAACCCCCTCTTCCTAGCAGGGTGGAGAGTTGAGAACATTCATCAAGTCTCACATTAAGAAAATAATTTTCTTGCACCTAATTTGTGCAATAAATAAAGTCCACAATTTCTTGCTTCTGCAGCAAGGAAGCAGAAAGAGCTGAGACTAGTTTTTTTTTTTATACTAGGTCTCTTTTTGATGGCCATTCTTACTTCAGGCTTGGTGCTTCCCTGAGACCCTTGGCCAACAACTCCCCAAGAGTTTAGTGATTTGGAGTACATCATATTCTAGGCAGTCCAGCACAGAATGACCCAGAGGGGCTCTATTTGCCAGGAGAGAAGAATGAGAGACTGCTTTGCAGTGCAACCCAAATATCAACTGTCTCCCACCCCGTGCCATCTTGGACCGTGCAAAGATTTACCCAGCTGCAAGGGTTCTTTGGGCAGGCCTGCCTGCTCCTGCCAGCATATCATTGGCAGAAAGTAAAGGTTATTTTCCAAGGAAGAAGCTTGGAGAGATTTACTTCCTTGCAGCCTGAACTCAGGACCGAATACGGGGCGGGGGGGGTCAGTCACTCTAGAGATGAAGCTTTAGCTGTCTGCCTTTTCCTTTTGTTATCACTAAAGGCTTATCTAAAAGGAGCTATAGCAAAAGCACAGCCTTGCTTCTCCTGTCTGTCCCCAGGCTTTGACACAAAACCCAGCAAAGGCAGCACCCCTGTTCTCGGCAGCCTCTGTTGTCTCTGGCCCAGGTTCTGGTGGCTGCACCGTCTGCTCTGCACCTTCAGGAGTCACCTTCGCTGCTCCTGCCCCTCAGGCTCTGCTCCCACACAGCACTGAACAGGCACATGACGAACATATAGGACAGAGTTTAGTGGCTGGAAAGAAGACATGGAGGACATAGAAGAATTTTGGTGTCTAATTAGCTGCACCTTGGGTGACCAGACTCTTAAATTCCTATTTATTGATCCCTTGTCTCACTGGAGAGCTGAGGCCCAGGTCTGTCAAGCTGGAAGAATATCAAGATGAGAGGACAGCTTTGGTTTTTTCCCTTGTAGAAATGTAAATCTGTTATTTATATATATTTTATGGATGGCATGTTCCTATCCCCAGGCATTTTGCATTGGAATTCAACTCATTGCAAGCCTATTACATGTTCACTAACTATAAACCATCTGATTTATATTCATTAACCAGTAGTAGACAGCAGCAGTGGCATAACTTTAGCACTGGACATGCCTCAGTCGACGGGTGAACTAAATTTCAGTTAATTAAGGTGCCGTAATTGTTGTCCAGTACAAGTGTCTTCAGGGCATTCACTTTGTAAATAATTTTTCACCTCAACCTTTCCCGCATACTTGGTTGCTGCTCTGCTACTTAGTTCAAGCCATAAATTATTAGGAAATGAGCTCTCCCATGTTTCTGGTAGAAGGCCCCTTTACCACTTCTTGCCAAGGACAGCAATGGCATTAACAATTAGCAAAATGCAGCTGGACTGCAGAGAGGGCGGGGGAAGGAGTATAAGCCCCAGAGCAAAGCAGGAGGCATCTCTCCTCCAAGTGTTTGCTGTGCAAGAGGTCTGGTGCATGGCCACCACTAACTTGTGGTCAACCTTGTCTCACAACTCTCATTCAGAGATAGCAGGAGGAGCTCACGAGATTGAGCTTCACCTACACTGCTTCAAACACAGCCTGCAAAGGTCTGGAGGAGACCCAGAACAAAACCTTGGATAGATTAAATCTGATTGCCCAGAAATGGAAAAATGGAAAACCTACTTCAGCTCTTGGTGTTCTGGTGTGAAGGCTTAAAGTCTGCTTCCTGCAACGTGGACCTCACAGCTTAGGTTCAAGTGTGAAGCTTTTCCTTGTGAAACCTGAGGAGATCAAGGAGAACCTTGTACAGCAGCAGTCCAGGGTGAGCAGGAACACAGAAACTCCCATCTCATACGTCTCATGTGTCAGAGGGCACCGGGGTACCCGCCCTGCACGTTCTGCAGGGCTGGGGGAGGGCAGTGGGGTATGTAACAAACCCAAAGCCAGCACTTGGTGATAGAGAACAGAGGAGTGATCAGTGTGAGCAAAAGAAAAATCCCTGCTGCTGCCGAGTCTGTGCACACCAACCGCGGGGCAGTAATTAGGCAGAAAGCTGGATGTGGAATTGAAGCTGTAATTATGAAGAGCTGCTAGATGCTGCTGTCATGCAGCACTTCACTTTCTCCTCTGCCAATGCCTTGTTAGTTTTTTTGCCTTTTTTTTTTCCTTTACCCCCTTTGCATTAATTGCTGCTCCATATTTGTTACCTCAAAAGCTCGGATTTGGAGGGGAGCCCTCTGGAAAGGGAAATTTCCTCACCTCCCTTTTACACCCAGTAGGTTGGAACTCAAGATGGAAAGTAGTTTCTTGTATTTGATGTGAAAATTAGCGTGAGGCAGCTCTAAAAGGGACCATCACCAAGGCCATAGGGGAGGGCAGCTTTTGTGAGTGCCATCAGCACTGAACAGGATGTTTCCCTTTTTCTTTTTGGAAAGAGGGTTGAAGTTACCCTTTCTGCAGAGTGAGAGCTGTGGTTTGTGCTTTCTGGATTGGGTGTGTGTTAAAGTTAGGGTTCTCAGGGACTGTCCCTGTATTTCTGTCTGGGCTGGGATTTGCTGTATGATTTTAGCATGCATCTCTGGTGCCTGTCAGCTGTGTTTTAGCAGCATAGCCTGAACAAGGGGCTAGATTTTCACGTGTGCTTAGGTAACGGAGCAAAAGCCAAGACTCTCCATATTCTTTTGCCCAAGTAATTTAGCATGTGTTAAAGAAGAGACAGCTTTGCCTGCAGTAGCCTTTTTAGCTGTCCTGCGCATAAGTTGTCTCCCCCTCTGTGGCTGCTCCAGTGAGCGCGCACAGATACCTCTGCAGTGCATGAAGAGGGGCACTGGAGCTTCTCCATTTGTCTGCTCAAGTTTCCTATTGATCTGACAGCTCCTTTCCAGACCTGCCCAGCAGCAGACATATGCCAGTCTCTCTGATAGTTCATGTTCACTTATTAATATAAAGATTCAACTTCACATTCGCTGGAGTAAACCTTGCATGATGTCTCTGACAGTAATTCAGTTGTAGCCTCAATCAGATGCTGGATCTCCAGGCCATGGCTATCCTGCTAGCCTTTTCCAATTTTTCACTACACCAGTCATGAATAAATCACCAAAACACATCAGATTGCTGAAAATGAAAATACCAGAGATAGGCACCAGTTCAGTAGTCAAAGAGCATCACCTTCCTGCAGCAAGCACGCACGCTCTGTGCTCCCTTGTCCGCTCCTTGCATCCCAGCCCGTCACCCAGAGGCCCCCAGATGTCTGCAGCCCGCTGGTGTGCAGCCTGTGTTTCAGTATAGATCCCACTGCCTGTGGCTTCTGACCAGGGAGAGACAATTCCTATTCACTGGACACGTTGCCAGATGAGCCATCAGTAGTACCCAGACGCTCTGAGAGCAGGGTTTGCCCTCTCATGCGTGCTACGGGCAAGTGCTGTTTGTTTTTAGCACTTGGTAGCAAAAAAAAGAAAGCAGCAAAACAGTTGTTTTTTTCCAGACTTCTCCCCTGCTGTCAGTGAAATGCATTTTGCAGAAGTCTGGGGGCTCCAGGCAGTGACCACAGCAGCCCTTAGCTCTGGGCAGGCAGCTTGTCCTGCCCTGGCTCCTGGGGCAGCCCCTGTATCCCATGAGTGGGTGCTGCCTGTAAGTAGTGCAGTGTATCCTCAGCTGGTGCAAAGTAGGGTGACCTCAGAATATCAGTATCCCTAGCTGGTCTCTCTCCCACTGCCCTATAACAGCACTCACTGCCCTCAGAAGCCAGAGGTGCAGAGTGGCTGGACTGGCTGGGAGGAGAGCACTCAACCTGTGATTGCTCACAGTTTGCACCTTAGGTCTTTCAGTTTGATGTCTGCTGGTCCTTTTCTTTAACATAGAGATTTTGGTACAGTTTGTCTGCTGGAAACAGAGCAGAGGGAGACAGGAGAAGCCAGGACAAGCAGCACTGAGACCCTGTCTGTGGCTCTTCTTCCCAGGGCACAGGTTCCTGGTAGCACAGACTGGGCCTGGCACATGGGCACCTCACACGTGGGCTTCAATACAGATCCCAAACACGATGATTTAGGTACCTTTCTGGTGCTCCATCACTCCTGATTTCATTAACCTCTAACCCTTCTCTCTCCACCAACACAACTGAGTCTGAAAGACTGAATGGTGTCTTTTGAAACTTGACCCAAAAGGTGAAATCTTGGTTATGTCCAAATTAATGAGAATCTTGATACTGACAGAGACAGAGCCGGGGTCTGCTCGCCCTAATGTGCCCATTAGGAATGTAGGCATGTTGGTGTCTCTGCTATGAACTCCTCTAGCATTGCTCTGTGAGAACATCAGATGAAAGGAACTGCAAACTGGTATTACTTAAATCACTTCAGCTCAGAAAATCAGCTAGAACTTCAGGGAAAAAAAAGAAGCCCAAATCACCACTCATAAAATAAATCAATTTCTTTAAAAATAACCTCTTGAATTTTGACATCAATTCTATTTCTGTAAGTTTGTCCATTTTGCAGTTTTGTTTTTTATCTGTGTTGTTACATTAAAACTCCTGCTAATAAAATGTCAAATTAAAAAAAAAATCAGTATCCCTAGAATTGCAGAAAACCAATAAAATAAAAACCTTACAAGAGAAGCAAAAGAAAATTTCCATCATTCTCTCCTTAACTGAAATCAAAATTAGAGTGTTATTAGAAATTTCATTAGGATGGAGCAGATTGGTAATGAAATTACATTCCAGCTTTCTACAAACCCAATGTATTAAGTAGGTTTGATCAATGATGTTCACACAATTAATTTTGTCTGATTGCTGAGGATTACTTTATCGACAGTCACATTTCACACTTGTGGGGTTTTTTTTGTTTCCACAGTAAATTCTCGGCGATGTCAGATCCCATGATGGCGAAGCGGGTTTGAAGCCCCGACTCTCAAAGCAACTTCCAGCAGACCATGACGGGAATCAAGGTAAGGATGTCACTGCTCTTAATTGTGTTCGTTACCGTGGCGCTCATGGCCACCCAACTAGGGGGCACAAGGACTGCTCAGGAACCTGCGTTGTCTCTGGTGGGCATATGTGATGGGGATGGATCAGTTAATGGTCTCCTTGTCGTAGCTTGGAGGCTCTTGATGGTCTTCTGTGCTCAGCCTTGATGCTGGAGGTTTTCAGTGCTTGTATCTGGGTGTGTTGCTGCTGATTTGTGTCTCTGAGCTGTGGTTGCAGCTAGTGCTGGTGCGGGCAGCACTGGCGCAGGTGCTGTGTGGGACCTTTCGTTGTGTGTGGGGCCAGGCTGGGCTCTGGCGGTGCTGTGGGTACACTCGCCTGGCTGGGACAGCCACATCCTTGTGCTTAGATGTGCTGCTTCGATCTCAGTGCTGGTGCATGTCTGCAGGCAGCATTCAGGAAGGAGGAAACAAATGAATGAACTCGGGCTGTTCTTAGCAGCTGCAAACTGTGTATGTAGCGACGAGGGGTCATGGGGTGAAGCTGGAACACAAAAAGTTCAATTAAAACATAAAAAAACTCTATTTTACTGTTCAGGGGAGGGAGCCCTGGCCCAGGCTGCGCAGGGAGGAGGTGGAGGCTCTTTCCTTGGAGGTCTTCAAGACCCACCTGGACAAGTTCCTGTGTGGCTTGATATAGGTGGGAGCTGCTTTGGCAGGGAGTTGGACAGGATGATCTCTAAAGGTCCCTTCCAACCTCTACCATTCTGGGAAGGTTTGCTGGTTGTAGCTGGGTCATCCTTGCCTGTAGCTGTCGCTGTCAGGCAGACAGGGAATGTTTCTAGACCCCTCCATCTTACTCTTTGGTGCATCACAAGGTAATCAGATGACATATGTGAGAAAATGGAGTCAGTGATATTGTGGAGGCAGAGCGAGGCCGTCCCATGCTGTCAGTCTTCATTTACTGTTGTTGAGATTTTCAAAGCTACTTAAGGAATATTAACAGCAAACTCCTATTTACGTCCAAGAGAATGAGACATCCTCCAGAAACCTTGGAGTTCTTGCTCCAAGTTGTGTCATTCTGGGTGTGAGGTTCACGGCTGTGGTGGGTGAGGGCTGACGTGGCATCACTTGGCTGTTTCCTGGCTGATGAGCAGGAAGATGTTCCCCCACCCTGGCATTGCCCTGTGCAGCTTCACTCCTCGCACACACGGGGTGATATAGCATCTTTCTAGAAGAAAAGTAATAAATGGCTATAGATGTTACCTGTCCTGCAGATGTAGATCCACAATGTGCTCAGGGAGCCCAACAGGGCCTCCCAGCACATGGGATTTTTACATGGTTTGAAACACAAAGATGTGAGAGAAAGAGATATTTGGTCTCTGGGGGTAGAAAGTTCCCATTGTAACATTCAGATGCATTTTAGAAGTCATTTTTAAACCCTAAGTTTAGAAAAATACTGAGAATTAAGTGCTTAAAAAAGCTACAGAGACAGAATAATAATATTATTAGGTCTTGAAATTAATTATTTTCGCCTTCTTTCACCTGCATTGATCTACTGATGGATTAGCTGGGAATCATCAGCAAGTGATCTTTTTCTCTCATTTGTTAACATTTAAGTTGCAAGAAGGAATTGGTTCCATGAGTTGGGTCTCTGTGTCTTAGAAATGACCCTGGATTTCAGCTGCTCCAGCTAGATTTTACCCGCAGGACTCCTTGTAAAGCTTCAATAGTTCAAGACCTGGAAAGGAAAAACCCTTTTTCTTTTCCTAAGGATAATCATTATCACAATTTAGGTACTTTCTGCTGAGTACCCAGATGTACCTTTTCAGTGCCAAGGAAGGAGGAGAGATCCCACTGTGGGGGCAGGTTCCTGCATGGAGGTGAACGGGCGAGTGGGGGACACTATGTCCCAGCCCCTGGATGCCATTTTCTCTATGTACATACAGCAAATATACCAGGATCTTAATTTTTAGAGATGAGACATCTCATCTGTCAGAAGCTGAGTGAATTAGAATAAGAGTATGCTTGCTTTTTTTTTTCCCCCCTTAAAACAGCCCAAAGTTTTAATCAAGATGCCATTTATCAGCAGTGCTACCAGCCGCGAGCAGTAGGCATCCTGCCAATCATTTTATGGAAATAGGGAAGGACTTTAATGTTTGGATGCCCATCTGAATCGACTCTTGTTCATGTCAGCAGATCTGATGTGAAAGCAAAGGTGCCCCTATGCAGTCTAGTTACCATCAAACCTGTAAGTGTCAGCATTTTAAAGGCAAGGAACACAATGCTGATGGTGGGCAATGTCACTGGTTTAACCTATTTCAAAGACATTAGCTCCTGCAGTCTTTTCCTGCTCCTTGTCTTTCAAGGATTAGTTATGCCTGAAGTGCACTTGCTCAGTTAATCTCTGCAAATAATTATTGAGATACCTGCATGTCACTATCTTGTGCCCTTAACAAGTTCACCATCTAGCCATGCAGCTCAGTGAGTTGGTTGCAAACATAGCCAACAGCTATCTAACTTGGTCTTTAAACTCTGGGATCTCACATGGTGTTTGAAAGCAGCATTTTGATGGAGCTACTGACGTGACTCTCCTGCTGCAGAGGGCTCCAGGGGCAGGCAGCTCTCCCAGCCTGCCTGCACTGGCCTGGGGTAGCTCAAACTCCAGGGGTAAGTGCTGCATGGACCTGAGAGCAAAACCCTCTGAGGACAAGGCAGCCTTAAAAGCCAGGGGTAAACAGACACTGCTCAAACCTGGCTGCCCAAATGACTGGATGTGCTGCATGGCATGCTGTTTGAGGAGCCAGGACTCTGGCACAGCAGGGTTGATGCTGCTCTGTTACCCACATGCCAAGGTGTCATCCAGAGTACACGTATGCTATTGCCCATGTGGGCACCCCGGGTGATTTTTGCAAGGTCCAGCCCTTCTCAGTTTAGGCTAACTGTTCTGGGCTCTGCTCATCCTGACTGAGGTGGAATTGAATATAGGAGAATCAGCATCACTGGGCTCCCTGGCTGTAGGACAGGCATTTGGGCTGGGCAGCTTCCCTGGTGGGGGCAGTGCGTGGAGCCGAGCTCTCTGCTGTGTCCCTTTCCCACTTGTGTCTGCCCCCAGCAGTGCTGGATTTCGGGTAAGGAGTCCCACCAGGCGCCTGTGTCTGTTGGATGTAGAGGCTTAAATCCCAGTGTCTCTGCATGGAGAACCTGGGGGAAAGAGGCTGCAGTGTCTGGAGGCAGCACACACTGCTGAGCCAGTAACATGGTGTGGAGGCAATGCTTCAGCACATGCCTAAACCTGGGATGTGCTGCTGTTAGAGGTGTGAGGTCTGGCTGAACACAAATGTGCCATGGAAACCACGTGTCATTTCAGTGGGAGGTGTCTGAAAAGAACCCAGGAAAGCCGGATTCTGTCCTGACTGACAGAAACACCTAAATGCCAAATTCTCCAGGGTGGCCTGGTCAGTGGAGAGGAGCAGAGCCCCACAGGAGACAGATAGAAAGCAAAGAGTCAGCTCTCCTCAGGCAGGGACTTTCAGGTGAACAGTAACAGGCATCCTATCGTGAACAGAAGGGAACTGGCAGGACTGGACTGTGATGTGCTGAGACTGGGCAACACCTCCTGAGTCACCACCTCCTGTTCCTGTACCTCCTTCCCTCTATGTGTTCTCAGTTTCCCTGGTGTCTTCAAGCTGTGTGTAATTTGGAGCAGGGATTTCTGGCCGTGCCTAACACCACGCTGCCATGCAATCAGCATTTCATTCCCCTCACGGTATCCGTGAACGTCTCAGGGATGCAGAAGGCTGATGCGGGCACAGGACTGTGCCTTCCTGATGCCGGCCTTCTGCTCTGCAGGCGTCTCCATCCCCTCCCTGCCATCCGTTTGCACAGCATTCTCATCATCTTTTGAAGGTTGGGGTGTTTTGGAGGTGACCCTGAGGGATGGTGGTGCCGGCTGGGCAGCGGGGCGGCACAGGGCAGCCTGCTCGGCCTCGCACCGGCGCTGCCGCTGCTGCAGCTGTTGATACTAGAAGTGATTAACATGGGTAGGACAGTGAGAGGGAAATAAATAACATCCTAATCTCTGGCACCATCATTCCTTTGATGAGAACAAAAAAATATGAAGACTGAAAGATCAAAATAACTGTATTAGAGCATGAAAAGGGAAATGCTCTTTTAACCACCGCTGTTCAGATATATCTCCTTAGATCTGACATGCTGTAATATATTTGTAACACAGATATATATTAGGGGGTAAAGCTGGTGATTAATTTGCTTTACCTTTTCAGAGCATATACATAAAAACCTACATTAGCAGAATTAGCATTTTACCTGTCTTTGAAGATCTTTGCTTTGAAATGTATAAAGTCTTGTCAATTTTATGTCTCTCAGAAGAATAAGAGTTGTTTTTTTCATGAAGCTTTCCTCGGTCCACCTCCTCTGTGGTTTGTGTGCATGGCGCAGGCAGAGATGCTCTGGGTTTTGTCTCTAATTACTGCATCACCACCCTCCAGGGCATTGCTTTAGCTGCTGCCCAGATTCACCCCTCTTGACTCATAATTGCTGTTGATGCTTCTGAGACTAGAGATCAAAGTATTCATGTCATTCATGTTTCTGTCAAAGGTCTTATCGTCAAAGCACCAACTATATTTCGAGAGACGTCTCCTTTTCAAGAGCAACGGACAAATTTGGCTTTGCCTTTTCTTCTCCTTGTTGCAGCGTTGCTGCAAGGAAATGCAGGCGCATGGGGGAGGAAAGCAGCAAGGGGGCTGCTCAGGCTCATCCTGGCCATCACCTCAATCCTGCACCCCTGGCAATTTAGTTGTTGATTGTTAAGGAGTGTTGTCCCAATGAAACCCACTGTTTCAAGTGTCTTTGTCTGACTGACACTGTCTTTCCTGGCAGAACATGTAAGGCTGTGAGAGCTGGAACTGTCTCTCACTGTTTGCTCCCTGTGTTTCGCTTGGCCTCCAAGAGATCTGGGGTGGCTGCTGCTGACTCGGCCCCCTCAGCTCTCACACAGTCCTTCTCCCTGGTTTTGCCCGGAGTAGCTGTTGCACAAGCTGAGCTCTGCAGCATTTACTCTCCTTGGCCTGGCTCTCCACTGCCTTTGCTTTTGCAGAGAGATTTTAACTCCAATCAAAATGTGAGATGTTTAAAAAAAACATATGGACTGTTTGTGTTTTTTAACACAGTCTTAAATTTGGACTCAGATAAGTTAGCACATTTGTCTTGTTTTCCTCAGGAAAGAGCTGTGTGGTTAAGGCTTGCAGGGATGCCCAGAGGGTGATGCTTCCCTGGCCAGGCTCAAGATGAGGCACGGAGAGGTGTCTCGGTGGCACGTGCCACCCCAGGGTTTCCCCCAGCGATTGCTCCCACTCCACTCTGTAGTGCCTTGTGAAATGCTTTCTTGCTGCTCATAAATCCTCTCGGAGCAGCATTCGCTACACACAGCTCGTGCCTGCAGACTCACCCCGCTACTCGCTCTGCCTGCTGCGTGCCTGTGCCGGTACAACAGATGATACAGGAGCTCTTGGCCTCCTGGGAAGAGTAGAGGCAAACAATGATGCCTTGTTGGGAAGATTTCTTTTTCCAGAGGCTGTTGCTTGGACTGTCTATTCCTAGCTGTGCTGTTACTGAGCCTACCTGGTCTTAAAAGACTGGCTGCTCTGACTTTCCGAGCTCCATGGCTGTCAGGAGTGGGAAATTCCCATCTGTATTTAAGGGAGAAAAACACCTAAGCAGCAGAGAAGGGGTGAAGGGAAAAAGCTTAATCATTTAGTAGGTTAAAACACTGCTTTTAACCTTTGGTTAAAAATAAAAACAAACCCAAACAACAAACCACACTTTGGTTTTAACCTTTTTCATCTCAGTGAAATGGTTGTTGTTGTACCTGTGGCATGACCAGGCAGAGCCAGCGCTGGGTCTGGGGGAGTCCCTGCATGGACAGCCCACCTTCGGGCCTGGGGCCAGTGGATTGCCCATCCCTCCTGCTGGCCACCACTCCTGACAGTACCTTCCTCTCATGGGAACAATGAGTGCCCAGACACACATGCTGCAAAAGGACGTGATGCTCACCTGAGAAGAACAATCACAGGCCAGCTCCATCCCTCCTCCCCTCTCACTTTCCTGTCCTGGGCCACTACTTTACAATGCTCTGTGGTTGACTTTGTCCTCCCATGATTTCCTTTTCAGAAGTGTGAGCTGGGAGAAGGGGTTATCTAAACTTATCTTAATCCTTTTTCGTGTGTGATGTGAATAAGTGCAATTGTCTGTTAGGGCCTTGAGAAGCACAGGCATGTTGTGCCAGTGCTCCAAGGCTCCAGGGTACTTCTGTACTCTGCAGCACTACATATTTGCTTGTGTTTTTATGTTCTTCAGTATTAAGTTATTTCTCATTGAAGTTGGTCACTTTGGACTTTTCATGCTCTGATCCCAGAGGCATTTTAGGGAGGAGGGATTGCAGCGTGATCCTATAGTTAATGTCATGAAAAGTTGTTTCCTCTAGGAGATCACAGCAAACCTTGAGCTCAGAACACACAGAGAATGTTTGAAGGATTGGGAGGGGGCTGAGAGTTAAACTTTGCCCTGCTTGAGAGTAGTTTCAGGGGCTTTTCCATGTGTCAGAGCTTTCCAGGTGTCCCAGCTGAGAGGGTGCAGATAAACCTCAACCCTGCTGTGGTAGAGCTGAGCCGGGTGAGTGCAGGAGATGCCCCAGTGCCCGCCAACCCAGCCAGCACACAGGGAGAAGCAGAGCAGCTCTGCTCCCTGCCCGCCGCAGCAACTTCTGATGAGTTTCTCTCTGAGAGTCCTCAAAATTGGGAGCAGGAAAAGAACTTTATAAAATTCTCCACGACCAGTCGAGCGGAACCTATTTTCTCTCACAATGCAATTAACGGCACCAACATTTACAAAATATGATTACAAGCACTTTGGTTAAGTAGAGGAAAGTATATTAGATAGCAGCGAGGGGTTGATCTTAATGTGCATTTTTTCGAGAGACTTGCATTTTCTTTGTGCAAATAAAGAGGCCCTAAATTCTCCATAGGCACTAAAATCAATGCAGTGGAACCATGATAACAAACACAGGCTCCACTTTTTGCTACATCCCCCAATTAATTAAGCCTTTCACGGGCATGTAATTAGGAACATTAGCAAGTCATAAAATTGCCGTGAGTCTCTAAATTATGTGCTGGCCCTCAGCAATTTGTTTTTAATTCCTTTTGAAGACAATGGCACTGCGGGGTCCCATAGATCTTCATAGCAGCCTACTGTTTACTTCTTTATGGCTCTATGAAGATCTAACTGTTTTCTACTGCTCCCAGATGCACCCGCACTATTTTCTTGTGCGTTTTCATTACCTGAGTTAGATTTAAAGGGAAACGGCATCGGTGCGTCCCGCGGATGCCCCATCAGCCCAGAGAGCAGAGCAGAGGGGAGAGGAGTGGAGTGCAGATGCTCTCCTGGTCTCCAGGCTGCTAATCAGCAAGCAGCCACTGCCACAATTTACGCACTTTGATGTAGACTTGTGCGAAGCTGAAGAAATAAATAAATACACGGGAATCATTTCAGGGGAAGGTTTATTTCCCTGTTATTGTGATTTACTCCTCCTTGATGAGAGTGTCTCTTTCACAGCAGAGCCACAGAGAAACATTTGTGCGCTCCCAGGGTCAAGAGCAGGAGGAAGGAGTAAATAGTGGAAGCAAATTGTTTTCCCTTCCAAAATATCCCGGGTCATTTACAGCTGATAGGTCACTGCGATAGTACCCAGACACGTGTTCTAATGGCAGGATTGTATCCTGATGGAGATATGTAGCCAGCTGACTGGTTTTTGACTGATTTGGGGGTTTAATGTGTCCATCTATTGGGCAGTAGGAGGAGATGCTGAGCTGCCCAGCAGTGGGATGCTCCCACTCGTGCCCAGCTGTGGGCACGGCCTGGTGTTACCACTCAGCATCCCGGCATCACCGTCGGTCTCTGAGTGGGTGTTGCTCTCCAAGCGTTGCTCACCATGCTTTCTTGTTCCCCCAAGCACTGATGATCTGAGTCAATTAATGCTGTTGAATTACAAAGCAGGTTTAGGGATGATGATAATAACAAGCAGAGACCATAGTAGAAGAGGTGAAATCTGGCTCCTCTGCTAGGCCAGCATGGGGAGGGTTGCAGGCTGTCATGCACTGCTTGATCGCACAGTTAGCTTACATGGCAGAGACTGTCTCATGTATTTCGTGTTAGCCAGGGCAAAAAGTTAGATTTGGGGGGCCACAGGGCTCAGAATGACAGGGGAGAGAGCTACAGCACGGGTACAGAGCAGAGAGCATCTTCCTTCCAGCTGCGATCTCACCAGAGATTGTGGCCACCCCCACTCCAGGACTCCTGGACTTTCCTTCCTGCATCCAGATGCTCCCCTTCCTTTTAGGGAGCAGTAAAACCTCTATTGCTAATGTCTTTTTTAATGCAAAGTGGAGAACATGTTATTTCTGGACCAGGAGATGTGTCAAAAAGCAGCAACCCAGAAGGAAAACCATCCCCAGAATACTTCATCTTCACTACTGCTTCACTGCCTGATTAACTTTTGTTTTGGGGCTGGAAGAAATAGCAAGCCGAGCATGTTATAACACTGTGCCTTCTGATGTAAAGCAACAGCTGCTGGACAGAGGGTGTAGACAAGGATTTATCAGTTGGCAGCAAGAGAGAAAAAAGAGGGGAGCATTTGTGGTGTGGTACAGAAGAATAGTTCAGAACAAGGTGTTGCTTAAAGGATGCCTGAACTGCAGAGATACCTCAGTGACTCCTCGTTTGAAATCTATTTGCATTTCAGTGAATGCTGGCTCCTGTGGGATTGCAATGTCCCGCTGGGGCAGAGACAGCCAAGCCCTTCCCTGCAGCCAGTCCCCAGGCCGTGTGCCGAGCCCAGGCGAGGGGCAGCAGCATATGGTGGCTGCCTGCTCCATAGGTGGGATGGGATTTGTTTCTGGTCCGTTGGCTTGGGAGCTGCACTGTGTTGTGTGCTCAGATCTCACCTTCCAAGACAAAATGTTTCTGTGTCCCTGTGGGTGCTTGGTTTTGTGAATTTACTGTACAAAGAGGGAAGACTATGTACGTGAAAAGTCAGTGAGCAAAAAAACTCCAAAAGCTAGACTGAAAGACCAGTACCATGGCCCCAGTACCGGCTTTTGGGAGTCTGGCTTTATGCCTGTGCCATGTGCCCTTGGGATTTATATGGCACGAAGCCCTGGATGGATGGGAATGATGCAGTGCCATGCCTGGCTGCCCCAGCCTACAAGCACAGGGCACCTGCTCTCATCCTGCCTCGCAAAGCCCAGTCCCAGCAGTGAAGGTGCCCCTGGTGCTGGCCCAGCTGTGCTGCAGGGCCTGGGAGGAAAAGGAGGAGAAGAGGAGGGCAGTGCTCAGTGCACATGCACTTTGCTTTATCTCACCTCCTTTCCATCGGGGAGATGGTATCAATGGCAAGGTCCTTGCCTGCGCTCTGCCGAGCGGGACATGAGGCAGATACCATCTCCTCTGCTCAGTGATAGCTGCTCTCACTCTGCCGAGGCCAAGGGAGCCCGTTGGGAGAGGGCTGTGCTTTGTGAGAAGCCTTGCTGGGCAAGCAGCATGTGCAAGCCCTCAGCCACGCCGCCCCGGTTGCAGCCTTGTCTGGCTACATGGCAGGGAATAGTTTTCAAACCAAGTCTTTTGTCTTATTGTGAGCATGAGGCATCTTTTAACAGGGATGAGCAATGCAATTACTAGTTTTCATGGTCATCTTTAAAATTTGACAGTGTTTTAAAGTCTGGTGTCAACTTTCCCTCCAGTCAGGGACTCTCTGGTGTGCAGGCAGCCTCAGCCCTGCTCCTGCTCTTGGGAAAGCTGCCAAGGACAGGCTGGGGTGCATGGGCTCCTCCTTCCTCAGCAGAGAGGGCAGGGAACTGGGCCTTGGCATAGATGTGCTCAGCAGGGCAACTGCTGCCTGCCCCTGCCAGGGCTCTGCTCTCACTGTGAGACTGTCTTGTCTGGCAGCAGCACAGAGCTGTTCATTCACTGCTGCCTCCTCTCAGCCCATAGTCCGTGCACATAGTTCATTCCTGTGCACAGCAAAACAGAAACAAAGGCACAGACATAAGGATTCTGCCTTGGCTCTGCAAGTCTAGAAACTGAAGTTGAGTTTGCCTTATTTCACAGACACAATCCCCCAGGATATAGGGAATGGTTATTAAAAAGCCCAGAGAGCAGTGTCTAACCTTGAGTAAGTGTTTTCTTGTTGTCATCCAAAGATCTAAAGAAAATCCTGAAGAGAATACATGGTGAAGACATATATTATAGTTGGAGCTTTTTATCTCACACATGTGACTTTGCCTATCATGAACTGTACGTTTTTATTCTCACTAGTGGGACAAAACTATATCCCACTGCAGCATATATCAAGAGGAAGAACATTGTACCTTCTTTGCATTAATATAAATAGCTGTTTAGGACCGATTCCTTGGCCAGATACTACCATCTTACCTGTCCTTTATCTAAGATATTTGGCATGTAGCTCAAGTTTGGTTTATTTAGAGTCAGGATGCAGCAGCTTTTACATATTAAAGGTGCATTTTAAAAGAGCATTTTCTATTCTAATTTGGGGGAAATGGAGCTCTTTAGGGCATTCAGGGAACGATGTCCATCTGATTTACATTTCCCTTGTTGGAGCAGAGCTGCGTACGCATATTAGAATGTAAATAATAGTGATGGATACATGTATCTTTAAAAGATCCATTTTCTCTTTTGACTAAGGCATCCAGGAGAGGAGGGAGAATGTAGATCACTTTTACAGGTGGAAAATCAATCTTCTAAGACAATGTATGCGACACAGGAGCCAACCCCTCCTTTCCAAGGAACTTGGTGTCAGGGTAAAAGGTGCAAAGTTCCTGCAGAAGTTGCACCTGGCATCCGAGGGGGTGATGATTTGCTGGTCATTTCCTTTACCTCTGCTTTCCTGGGTTCCTGGTGCAGATTTACCAGCAACCCCAGCATGCTCAGGTGAACGAGCCATTTCTGAAGGGTCCCCACTCCTGGTTGTCTGAGCTGGGAAGTGAATTCAGTGAGGAGCCAGGAAAATTAAAAACTGTAATTGGGGTCACACTAAATAAGGAGTTTGTTGTTATTGTTGTTTTCGTGTGATGGAGTTTTGATTTTCAGCCGCATAAAGTGTGAGAACAGATCTTCAACTCGAGTGTTACAGGAAGGAAATGAAGTTTGCTCTCTGGTTTGCAGGTTTGGGGGAACTGATGTCTAAACAGGTTAAATGATTTACAAAGGAAATGTGTGGCGAGGCTCTGTTTATCAGGTCCCTAATTCAGGATCTTAATTACCCAGGTAGCTCCCGGTTCCCAAGGGCTCTGTGTGAGGACTTGGCAAGGACAAATTTCTGTGTGCCTCATTGTATACACTGTGGCTTGAGGAATTTCCTGGGCTTCTTCCAGATCTCGTTACCAGCACCACTGGAACAGCATGATTCAGATCTATCCTCAGACCTTGTAGCGAAGCAACTGTTAGATGCTGCCCTTCTAGGGGATGCTCCCCTTGTGCTAAAAGACTTTGATAACACTTATTGACCCAAAAGAGGGAGGGCAGATTTGCTGCTTGTAAAAGTCCTGGAGGAATGTGGATATTGGGGAATCCTGAAGAGGTTCGGGTGCAGTTTCAGACACGGGAGATGGCAGGGAACTGCTGCCTCTGTGCAGAGCATGGCTCTCTGCATTGGGAGCTCCTGCTCCCGTGTTGGGTTAACCCAGAAACTCCTACAATAAAACCTTCCCTGGTGACAGTGATTTGTGGTGAAATCCTGAGCCTCCAGTGAACTTTCTCATTTGTCTTTGGGTCTGGCTAAATTCCCTCTCACTTCAGAGGTACCAAAAGAAAAAAAAATATTGAAGTCCCTTGATCATCACAAAGGGAAATTAAACTTCTGGGCTTAGCCCTCATTTCCCTCAGCCCTCCAGATTGTCCAGTAATGGGGCAAAGCTCATTTCCTCCGGGATCCCCTTGTCGGATGGCCGCTCCAAACTGATGAAGCAGGGGGGCTGGATGTGTGTGTGAGTGATTGCCTGCAGGAAGGGGAGGTAAGGACATGAGCTAAGATACTGGTCTTGTTTCAGAGAAGCATGAAATTAAGCAATCAGCAGTTGGGGGAAATTGGGGTTGTTTACAGACCCAAATAAACAAACTCTCAGCTGTGGAGGGGAGACAGGAGCAAAGCCCAGGGATTCTTTCATCTTCACTCCTGAAGGCATGACTAAGTTCCATGTGAGAAGGAGCGTTCTCGGCAGCCTTCCTCAGGTGGGGAGAATGGGTGAAGATCTTACCGATGCTGTTGCTTTGATAGAATTTGTCTTTGCAACATGCCTTTATCAGCTCTCCATCAGAAAGGGCTCCTTCAACCTCTCCTTCTGCCTCTTTCTGGGGCTGCTGACAGTTTTTTGCCCTTACATCCTAACAGAGCCCTGTGTGGGACACCTTTCCCATGCTTATGTGTGTTGTGATAGTGTTTCCTGCGTGTCTCTGTCTCATTCTTCTGTTTAAGGAAATATGTTCTTTGGATTTTTATTGACGTCTCTCCATCACCCTTTACTTTTCAAGTACTCACTGTCATGATAGAGGTTTCATGGGCCAAATGTGCTGGCCAAGAGCTGTGGGAAGGGGGAAAGGGTTTCCAGAGCACAGGGCTGGCCACCTCCCAAGGCATCGTCCTTCTTTCCAGCCTACACATTTTGTTTGTGCAAAGAAATGGCTTTGGATTTGGGGAAGAATAATGAATCCCCAGCTGCCAGAAGGGAAGGGAACTGTGCCTTACCCGTGAGCAAGGCCTTTGGCAGAGCCTGGGGGGATGAGCTTGGCTGAGGCAGGAGCAGCCCAGCCCTGGCCTGGGACAGCCCTGCGTGCAGGGAGCGGGTGACTCTAACACGAGGGGACATTGCTCAGGGGCCGCCTGACAACGCGAATGAAACAGATCAACGTCAGGAGTAAAGGCAGTGGCTTTCCTCTGCTCAGATCACAGTCATATACTGGCTCTGAATCATGAGGCTTGCAACCAGCAGGCATAAATTTATACTATACAGATGAGAACTGTGCCTCGGAGACAGAACATCTATCTCCTTTGCACTTATCTGCCACCGTGACACAAACAATCAGAGATGATTCTCTGGCACAACAAACAGCAAAGTGTCTTCTTTGTCTTTGCCTCAAAGGAAAACACTATAACACATCTTTTTGGCCCGTGCTTTTATCACTTACTTTTGTTCAATAATCTTCCTGCCCAATACACAGGATTTGGCCGTCTGTGTGCGTGTCTGTAATAGGAAATCTGCCCTGTTTACAGTGTCTGAGCAAAGGCGTGGGGAGGAAATAAATATACTGTCGCTGGGGCTTACGTGGCTTGCAGCAGCCCGTGGCTTAACCCCAAATCTCTGCGTTGATGCTGGATTTTCTTAACTGCCATGGAGCCTTGGCTTTCTGGGGATACGGAAGAACAAATCTTAAATGCTGTGGAGGAGCCTTTCTTGGTCTGTGAGTAACCACCTGCCCAGTGGAAGCTGGGCGTGGGGGTGTTGCTGAAGTACGTGAACAGACCCATTCCTGATGTACAGCACAGTCATCATGGTACAGCAGAGGGAATGAAAAAAGCACTACAACTGCGTCTTACCCCCTCACTCGGGTCAGGGTGTTGATTCTGGAACCTAATGACAAACAGCAGCACAACTCATCAGGGACCATTGGTCACCTGAATGCAGCAATGGGGCTGTTTGGGATAGTGGCTGTGCTGGAATGTGAGTTAAGGCCATTTGCTTACTGGTTTGTTTGCTTTAGGTGGAGAGAGAGCAGGCAGAAATTGCATTAAATGCCTGTGGTCTCTCTCATTTCTGCTCAGAAATGTTTTGTAAGGCTTAAATCATGGATGGTTCTGACCATTAAAGCATTGATCTGTGCAAGAGGGAAGACCAGTCCCTCTGCTGAGGGGTGAACGCAGAAACACTCGTCTTATTCCAAAGGTCACGGCCAATGGTCGCAGCAGCTGCAGGGCCCTGCGGGCGCAGCTCTGTGCCGAGCCTCCCCAGCTCCGTCCCGCGCTGCCCAGGGATGTGACTTGGTTCAGCAATGTGGCCGTGCCGGCGCAGCCCCTGGGATCCACACAGTTAGGAAGAAAAATTGCCTTTCCATTTTACATTACGCTGGTTTGAATAAGGAAAAGAGTTCTGCTGGCCTCGGCGCGGGGCTGTGCTGCCTCTGAGCGTTGTGTCAACAGCTCCCGCACCTCGACGAGGCTTTGGGATCTTCCACGAGATGCTGGGCTGAGTAGGTGGAGACAATTAGGAATGATTTGACCTGTGCACTGAGGTGCGCTGGGCTCAGCTGGCACAGCCTCCTGTTCATCTGGAGGGAGCCTGTCCCTCGCTGCCAGCCGTCTGCTTTGACATGGTTTTTCAGGCATTAGCAACAAACTTGCCGTTCCCTATTTCAAAAGGAAAAATGGAATCCAATTGCGCCTCAGATGCAGACGGTCCCTCGCACAATATTTCCTACACCTCCTCTCCAGATAAGCCACCTTTTAAGATGATGTATTGTACCACTTACCTTTTATAGTGTTCCACCTAGCGAGGGCTGCGGAGATCCACTCTATATTTAGTCACAAGTAAACTGATCCATTTAAAACGTAAAGTTGGATGTATGGGACAGGGGAAAATGGGGGCCAAGGTAGTTATGGGAAGATTTCACCCCCTAAAGTGTTGTAGTGAAGCATTTTGGAGGGGGAAATACGGAGAAGAAACTGTTGGAGGCTGGTGGTGGGAGGGGGGACCTGGCTTGCTCTTTTGTTTTTTACCAAAGGCGAGAAAGGGAAAACGGTTCTGGTGTTTGCTGCGTCCATTTTAGATTGAATTCCAATTTGTTATTAGCATTTTATATTTTCCCTTCAGCTGATTATGTGTGCAGATTAAAAAGGCCTTATCTCCCCGCCGCCCCAGCCCGCTCTCCGCCGGCTAATCCGGAGGGACGCGATCATTTACACGGTGCCATGCTAATATGGAAAGCTCCTTCACCGGGGCGGGGGCGGGGGGGTGGGTGGGAGTGTTGGGTATTTGGGTTTAGCACTGCTCATCATCTCCAGGTCTGTAATCTGCATTCCACCGTGCGGTTAGAGGGATTCTCTGTCTTTCCATACAACCCAAATATCGCATATCACGTGCTTTCCAGGCTCCTCTTCAGAGCAGAGGTTTGAGAGCACAGATGCAAATCATTCCCCTGCATCCCTTATTGATCCAAATGGTTGTTGCTTCACTGTGAATTTTAACCCTCAGAAAAATCTGTCCGGCAGAGTGAGAGGAAAACTGATTATTTTAGCTGCTCACCCTGCAGACTGCAGACCCAGCTCAGCCCTCACACCCTGGGGCCACCCAGTGAGCAATAACCCACACCCCAAATTCCAGGCTAAAGCACATAAATGAAGTATCATTTCCTGACTTCACCAAATCAATACCTACTTGATGGTGACTTAAAAACACCAGACAGCTTTCCTAGACCGAAGCCCTTGGATAAATGAAGTTGTCATTGACTTCTGGTGTATCTGGTCTGTGTGAGATCCTAATTAGGACAGGATCATAGTAACGGGAGGAGATAATAGACCTATTGGATCAAGTCTGTCTGCCTGCAATTGCAGCATATTATCCCCTTGCTATAAGCTATAGCCAGTGTTAAACAGTGAATTGTTTAAATCTTAGATGGACGTGGCTTGTGGTTAAAAAATACACAAAACTAGTGGAAGTATTCCGTGAGAATTTATCAGGAGGGCCTTCGGTGTCCTTTCTGGCATTTGTTTTCCCTACTGTAGAAAAGAAAAGCCTTTCTGCTGAAAAATCCATGTCCCTGAGTGAAGTTGTGAGCATTTCTCCACCTCAGAACAGGGCTAATTATAATCAATGTACAGCAATAGTTTTGGAGACCTCAAACCTTTGAAACTAGCAAAAATAACTCTGGGGACATCTGTGCCAAGCTGTCCTGCAATACACAGAGCCCCTTGTCAGGAGCTTGGCCTCTCTGCGAGACTTTTACATGTCTCTGACTGCTCTGGGGGAAATCCCAACATCAGGAATACACTTTCCTTGGCACTAGCAGGGCCAGCCTGACCCCAGCTGCAGTCGTGCAGGATCGGCAAACTCTTCCCCGTGCTGCCCCCAGTAAACTTTGCAGCTGGGCTACTTGAAACTCACAAATCAGGGGAGACATGGGAATAATCCTTGAAGCAGGTTCAGTCCAAGTTTTGGGACACCTGAGCTACTGAGCTCAAGCCAATCTTCTGTCTTGTCGTTCAAAGCTGATGCTTTGTCCCTGCCTCCAAAGCAGGCTGCTGCCCCGTGCACTGCTCCCCGCACGCTCCTGCCCTGGGATGCTCTGGGCAGCTCCCGGAGCTGCACATACCCGGGGCTGGCTGCAGCTCTGGGGGCTCGGCAGCCTGGGGGGCTGCTTCATGCTGCCCATAGATGGTATTAACAAAATCAAACCCCTACAACTCCTTCAACACCCCTGCCAAAGCGGGAGCTGTTGGTGCCCCTCGCGTCTCTCCGTTTTCACCCCTTCTTCTGTCTCTCTGAACTGCCTTGTTGAATCCGGAGCTTTAAGAAGATGAAAGTGTTGGGGAAGCGGTGGCAGCAGAAAGCTGTTTATTTGCTCTGCGGGTGCACAAGGCCCTGGACACATGGAAAAGACTCTTTGATTAACGTCGGCTTCCTCTTGGCACTGTTTGACGGAACAAGGCTGAGACACTCCATTTCAGTGAGCCTGTGTCGAGCAATGTGTATTAGAGAGTCCTCAATTTCACACGTGCTTACTCCTGAGTGAGTTTCGCATAAAAGGATTAAGGAGAGAGGAAGTGCAGAGGAAATGGGATGTTAGACACCTTGTTAAACGGGCTGTCAGGGTTTCTGGAGCGTTCATTCTAACTCTATTCCACTCTGCATAGAGGGCAGGCCATTACCCGGGGATCACAGGGGCCTCTTCTGTGCTGGGAGTCGGGAATTACTTTTTCAAAGAAGAAAGGAGAAGCAGAGATGAAAATAGTAACGTGATTGTTGTCGTCATTGTTATGAGTTTATTCTGGTTGATGTTTCTGCTGGGGGGAATCTGGGACATGATTAGCAGGAGCTGCAGGGAGTGAACCTTTAGCTGCCCTTCACCAATTAAGTTCTGGGATTTGCAGGGAGGAAAGTGGGAGAGGAAAACCTGGGGGAAGGCTCAGTAAGGCAGGTTAGGAGAGGAGATGCTGTGATGCACGGCCAGGCACCGACCCAAGCAGACCAGAGGGCACCAAGGCATCTCCTGGCCCAGGCTGTCCCGAGGGAGGAAGGGACAGCCATGCTCTGCCCTGGCACCTTTGCTCAGAGAGATGCTCTGAAACTTCCCGAATCACTGCTGACTCAAAGGAGGTTTGTGAGAGGGAAGGTGTGACTGCAGATGGATTTTTACATCCCACTGTGGTCCAGGTGGCTTTTGCAGGAGTGCTGGGGTAGGCTCTGGCAGGTTCAGCAGCTAACATCTCTGTTTTCCAGGTCTGGCCCCAACCTGTGCAGCTGAGGCAAATGCATCATCCAAATGCATAGTTTGGGGCCAGAACTCCAGGTTCCCATAGATAAAGTAAGTGGGTTTCCTGAGCCAGGATCCTTTTCTAGGTCACAGTTCACCTGTCCAAGTTTGCTATGGGATTTTGCAGGGTGGATATTGAAGGATGCAGATTGTGGTATTCAAGTGAAGTTTATAAGTAACGCAGTTTCACATCAGGTTGTTTCCTCTAAGTCAGATCCATTTTAAGAGTAGTGATGAAACAGGGCTTCAGAATCCACTCTATGAGCATCCAAATTAAAAGCTAAATAGGTTGTAGCTTTCAGTTTGGCTGTATCTTCATATGTCAACACTCATTATTCTCATATGTCACCACTCTGTAGGCTTCCTCTCTGAGCCTGGCGGGCTGTGGCTCTCCTCTCCTCTCCTCTCCTCTCCTCTCCTCTCCTACATGCACAGAGAAAGCTTTGTCCTGTCGCAGCTCCTGCTCCCATGGGCTGCTCTGCTCAGACACCAGCACAGCCAAGCTGTGCTCTTTTGGGTAGCGGCTTTCCCCATTTCTGCCCCAAAGCTCCACATCCTGTAGCTGGTTAGCAAGGACAGAAGTGCCAGTGGCTGAGCAAAGGGACACCTTAGGATCTTTCCCCCACCACTGACCATGGGGAATTGTTTGGCCACCCCTGTTCCCAGCCCTGGCAGGCCTGCAGAGGTGTTTTTGCAGTGAGAGCTGTAGACTCTGATGTGAGAAGTCCCATATTGGTGTAAAATATAACCTCAGGTCATGTTTCTCAGAAATTTCTGCTGGACCATCACTGAGAGCAGTGCTGGTGCTGGGACACAGGTCTACGGTGAGGTCAGGACCAGGAGACCCACATCTGTCACCTCTTACTATTCCATAGGCTTGGCCTTGGGTTTTTACATAGAAAACTCCAGCTGTTGCAGATGTGAACAATTTGCCAGCACAGCCCCAGGGGCAGCAGCAGCACAGCACCTTTGCCTGGCCGGTGGAGGGAGCATCTGGCCCACTCTCACAGATGCTGCCCAGTGGGTGGGAGGTCCTGGAACTCTGACTTCAGCTGAGCTTCCAGTGACTTTGGAGGGAGGCAGGAATTTCACTCATTCCACATAGATTCAGGAGTAAGATGTATTGATACTAGATGATGTTATGTAGAACATATCAATGCAGTAGAAAGGGTAAAAGCCCCTCAGCTGTTCCCTAAACTGCCTTGTCAGCAGGGAGACTGGACAGTTTAGCTGTGGGACGTGCTCAGGGGTCTCCTCCAGCATCCCAGCACTGTTTCCCACTGTAGCTGCCCATGTGCTGTGCTCCCTGACAAAGAAACGTGTCAGCCTCCAGGCTGGGGAGGGAGACGAAGAGTCTGGATAAAATTATCATTGCTGACTTAAAACTCGGAGTGGGGAAGAAGCAAGTTTGGCCATAAATAATCCCACACCTGGCCTTTTAATTCAGTTATCTCCTGGTTGGGAAAGTCGGATCTGCTGTGTGCTGTGGTGGTGCCAAGTTAATTACTTGAAAATGAGTGCCTGGGGTTGGACCAAGAATTTCTCATCAGCATTCAGCACCAGTGCCATGGTGTGAAGGAGACCCTGGCGCATGCTCGTAGCAGCAGCTTGCTGGCAGGTGGATGAAAGAGAAGGAGAGTGGGGCACTACTGGGTTTCTTTTGCTTTTGAAAAGGCTGGAACCTGGTTTAATTGAAAAAGCACTGGACATAGCTGATGCTGGTTTGTTGTCCATAGGCTGCATGGGGCACTGGCATTAGGAGGGGAAAGGCTTATCTCCAGGCACAGGGCTGAAGGTTTTGGGGTCAGCTGAGCTGGGCTGACTGCTGAGGCCAAAGGGTGCTGAGGCTGTGGATGGTGGGATGCCCCAAGAGCAAGTAAGGGGAGCAGGTCAGAACCACACAGCTGAGATGCTGCTGCTGCTCCGGACTCCCTCCTTCAGTAGCAGCTGAGATTTGAAATTCCACTTCTGGTGCCTTTTAGGGGGAAGTTTAGCTGTAGCCTTGCAGTTTGTTAACCCCAGGCAGCTCTGCAGAGCTGCTAGGATGCTGCTCAGGCCACTGGCAACGTCCAACCCTGCCCCTGTTCTCCCAATACTGTCGGGAGCATCCGTGTGCCTCCAGCCCTGAGCCAGCACCAGGCTGGCAGCACGGCAAGGCGGGCTGGCTGTGAAACCCACAGCCTCTCCCTCCCCCTTCCCATCCCACCAGCACTCGCCAGCTGAATACAAATGCAGATATTACAGGGAAGAGAGGGAGGCGAGAAGGTGCAGCTCCAATACTAAATAGCTGGGCCCTTTAAGCCATTTGGCCAGACCTTATCGTTAAAAAGGAGGGAAAAAAAATAGTCTCTATAGGATTCTTTGAGTCATTGCTTCTTATGTGTAAACAGAGGGCGGCAGCTTACATAGCAAACTCAGCCTGGAATAGCTTGAGGTGATTAACAGTTGTTTGATTCCTCGAAGATTTCCACATGTTTATGCCAATCCAACTGGGAAAGGCAGAATAAATATTTTGAAATATGCCCCTTCTTTTGTAAATTAGGCATGATGAGTGCTGCTTAACCAGTTAGCTCTGAGTTACAGAACTGGGTTTGTTCAGCAAACAGTAGCAGAAGGGCAGCGCTGGTTGCTGCCTCCTGCACGCTGGGAGCTGGCTGCAGCCGAGACGGGGCTGGAGGGGCGATGGTGCCCCAGCAGCCCCCACACCCAGCACTGCTCTCCAGTACCCTCCTGTTTATACCCACATTGCCTGGAGGGGAAGTGGCAGCTGAAGCAATTTGTCAGCGTGCTGCTTCCCAGCCCTGGGCTTCTCACCTTAACTCCCCTACTTCCCTCTCATGTAGATTATTTGGGTGCCAGCCTTGCTAGACACTGATAATGTATGAATTACAACAGGCTTTGCCTCTGTCAGAGTGATGGGCAGAGGTGAGCTGGTACCAGCTTAACTCCTGGAATGAAACTGGGGTTAGAGGAAACAGCTGGAACCTGCAAACTGCTGCTGGCAGCTCCATCCGCACAGTCAGCACCAGGGCCTGGTCACTAGGAAGGGCTTTGCTGTTGGAAGGGGGTTCGCAGGGTGTTTGGGGGTTACAGGCACAGCAGGACATAGAAGAGGAGAATAGCAGAGTGCCCAGCAGCAGGACCCATGCCCGGGCTGCTCCCTGTGCTAGGGGCTGCAATGTGTGTCCACCCCTGCCCCCTCCCCAGAGCTTGCCCAGCTCACACCTATCCAGAGGGAAAGTTTACCATTGACGTTTATGGCAAAAGAAAACTTTTTCGTTAAAATGAATCGTGGCATCCATAGTTGTTTTTTCTCTTTGTTTCCTCACAAGTGATAGGGTTGTAAAACATAAAGAAATACTGAATCACTTGAACCATAGAGGGTGTGCTTGGCAGTTGCTCTGTTCATTCCCATTACAGGCAAGGAGAAGAATATCTCAGATTTAGTCCCAGTTTTATAACAACACTTCCCAACCCACCTGGGGACCACAAAAGTGCTTTACATGCATTAATGAAACAAACAGTGCCACCTCCAACGGGACAGTTAGGTTTTATCTCCCCTTTGCACGTGGTCAGACTATGAATTGCCTCCCTCAATGTCACAGTTTGGATTTTATCTAGTGACCAGCATGTGTTGGTGTCTCAAATTTTAGGGACTCATCATGATGTGCCCAAAAGAAACCTATTGCTCTTATTCACTTTTATTTTACTAAAGACAAAGTCTTTTGCTTTTCTATCTGGATGAGAAAGGCTGACACAAACTCATTTGTTAGGGCTTTTTCCTTGCCAGAGAGTTTCCAGGAAAGCCAGCACTAGGTGAACCTGCTTTAGCAGAGTGTTGGGCTGGATGATCTCTAGAGGTCCCTTCCAACCCGCTTCATTCCAAGATTCTGTGAAACCAACTGCTGTTAGCCTGCATCCCCTGTTTTTATTGCAGGGAATAGTCCCTGTTGTACTGCAATCTTCCTTTGCCCAGCAACTGACCAGCTCTCAGGTTCTCTACAATTGCACTTTCTCTGTAAAATCTACTTCTAAAAAAAAAAAAAGTCAGAACTTCTGGACCATGGGGTAGCAGAAATATTAAGGCTGAAGGGAAGTACTTTATTTGCCAGATAAATAGGCTTGGTGACACTTTGGATATGTAGAAGGTGGTGAATAATTTCTTCTGCTTGGGCTATATATCCTTAGAGGACTCAATGAATTTTTCATTCTGGAAGATGTGTTCGGGTCATTAATTGCAGTTTGCCACAGGTCTGTTCCACTTTTGTCTGGGTAAAGCCTATCTCCTTCAACATACAACTCATTTACCCTTTGTAATCTGTGTAGCATTTGCATTGTAAATTGGTTAGCTTAATTTAATACACGAGTAACCTTAGTAAACCTTTGGAAAGGATATTACGTGTGCTGTTAAAGAAGACAAGGCCTTTTCCTACATGCTGGGCTGGGCAGCATGGCCAAGGCCTTGGGATTTCTTCTCCCTACCAGCTTGGGTCTCTAGCAGAGCCTTGGCTGCCTCCAGCCTCACAGCTCCCCTCCAAGCAGGATCAGGGACACGTGTGGTGGTTTCCAGTGAGGTGGGAAGCTGATGCTGTTTGCTCTGGAGCAGAGAAGGGGCTGTGGTTTTGCTTTGCCAGTGTGGCCTTCGGTGAAAAGTGAGCAGAGGATTGGGTTCTATGGAGTCTTGCTGGTGCAAGGAAAAGCCTTGTGCTCAGGCTCCTCTCCTTCTAGGAGATGTATTGAATTCTGCTCTCAGGCACCAGTGGTGCAGCCCCAGCTCTGCTCACAGCTCCTGGTGGGGTTGAGAGTCTGTGGCTGGAAATTGTCTTCTAAGCCCTGCAAAGTTGGTGCCTCCAGGCAGTGATGCGGCTCTGGGCTCTTGCACTCGGGGCCGTCTGTCACAATGGCACTGTGCCCAGCCTGAAGTTCTGCTGGAGCTCTGCCCTGGAGTGCAGGTGCCAAGAAACGATGGTCTGTGAGGAGCAGGCTGCACCCCTCAGTCCCAGCTCCCCAGGAAGGAGTCCTTCTACCAGGATGCTCCCCAGGCATCCCCCTTGCATAGTGGGCAGAGTCGCTTGCATCCAACCACCTGCCTTTCCAGCAGCCTCTGTTGGCATAGAATAAACCCAAAATAGCGTCAGCTGCTGCAGCACTGTGCATTGTTAATTCCTTGGAGTGAATCACAGCTCCGGGGTTCCTACAAGCAGTGTAGAGAGGAGCAAGACACAATAAGTATAAATTAAGTGAACTCCAGAGATTGGAAGAAGAGCTGTGAAATATTGCTTCGGGCCGAGAAGTGTGCTCAACCCATTTTTAGAGCTACCTCAGGGAGACAGGGTGAGACTGGCAGACGACAGCGCGACAGAGTTGGGAGCAGCACGAGTAAAAACCTGCTGTCCCAGTACTTCTGGCCTCGTTGGAGTCAGGAAATTTCCAAAAGTTTCTTTTTGTGATGTTTTCTGCCCCACTTTTAAACTGAAGCAATTTGGAGGAATTGAGCCAGCCGTTTGAACTCCTTCCCTAGCATGAGGCCGTGGCAACAGGGTGGTTCATTTGACCGTTTGTCAGTCTGTACAGCAGCGGGACCAGAGAGCCCCAGCTTGCTGGTCCTTCCTGGCCATGGATGGCTCTGTGCCAGCCTAACTGCCATCCCCAAGGTGTGATGGCTTTACATGGCAGGGCTTGGTGCTGCTGGCTCTGCCTCCTTACATGGGCCCTACCATGGATGAGGAGGGTAAACCAGCTAGGCAGTGAGACTTTCTCTCATTGATTCCCACCTGGATAAAAACTGCATGGAAAAGGTGCTGTCTGTTGGACATAACTGTGGTGGCTGGTAGCTTGGGATTGCCACAGCCAGCACTGGAGGTGTCCTGCATATTTGCCCACGTTAAAAAGACCCATTTGTGTATTTGTGTTACAGGAATTCATGTGAGAGTTAGCACAGCCTCTCACTCCTGTGACAATCAGCAGCTCTGCCTTCCGGGGGGCTTCCCTGAGCACAGCAGTGTTTTAATCTCTTCAATAAGAGAAGATAAAAGAATGGAGGAGCTGATCCGATAGACCTGGGGATAATGGTGTGCATTCTCTGCCTTCAGATAACAGCTTGATGTGTAAAGAAAATAATCTATGCAGGAGAAGGTGTTGTGTATTGAGGATTGGAGGTGTATCAGGTGCAATTCCCCTGAGTCTGCCAGTTCTGTGGGCTCACCCTGAACAGTTCTTGCCTTTCACGCTGGTGCTTCTTGCTCTGTGAGGTCCTTCCTGTCACTTCCCCTCAAGTGCTCCTCTGTGTCAGCCCAGACAGGAGGAGAGACAGCAACTTGCAAGCTTGCTTTATTGGAGAACTTGCACAGTTCCTAGTTTGCAGCTGACTCTTGCTCAGGCTTGGCTTTGCAGTCATACTCGGGAGACTGTTGTCCCTTGCCAGAGACAGACTGGAGGTGTTCACATGGGAAGCTCTGAAACAATAACTCCCATCACCTGAAGCTGCAGTCACTCCATGCTTCTCCCATGGACAGCCCTGGGAAGGGAAAGCAGGGACCACAAAGCCCTACATAAATACAAAACTAGGGGTTGCGAAGCAGTACATAAGTACAAATCAAGCTGCCTGTGACCTCTCTTGAAAACCACAGTCCTGCAAACAAGGAACAGAAGTTGCAAACAACACATCCCCATACCAGGCAGCAAGTCAGGGCAAAGCCGGTGCTGGGCAGCTCCAGCTCCTCACCAGCTGCTTCAGGACATGTTCTGCAGCCCATGTCAGTGAGAAAGCAAAGCCACATTCACGTGATACTTTTGTTATTCTTGCTAGTGCCAGAGACAATAAACCTTCCAGTACTGCCCTGACCTCTCTGTGTCTCTGCAGCAGACAGCATTACACAAGGCTCCAATCCTAACACTCATCCCTGACTTGTTGCCATAAAATCTGTGTTTACCATGAGGAATCTTACCTTGAGCACAAACACTTGTTGGGGGGAAGTAAGCAAAGAACAGAAACTTTTGTGTGCATGTTCTGTCCCAGAGGATTATCCATATTTCAGAGCCATGTCTATGCCTTGCCTCATTGCTGCCCATCAGATGAGGCACGTTCACTGGGATGGGAACGAGTATCTGGAAGGTGGTGAGGGGGGAGAAGGTATGTTGAGTAGTACCTTTCACTGAATAAATCAGAGAGGTTGCCAGCAGCCTGCCACAGTAAATATGCACATTAAATCAAATCAGATCTGTGGCAATAGTAAAGATTTAATAGTAGGGGTTTGTTTTCTCTCTACCATAAACACGGAGATGTGAGCACTTCATGGTGAGAACATCTGTGGACTGGGCAGGAGGTGTCAGAAGCTGGATCTAACATGCAAGACTTCTCTTCTGTGGCCAATTAAACAAATTGCAGCAAAACAGCATTTTATTAGTATTTGCCTATAGCAGTCGCCTGCTGCAATAAATTTCCTTCAGGCACACTCGAGAAAGGGGAGGAAAAATTGGCACGTTAACCGGTGAATGGTGGAGAGAGCACACCGCAGCATAGCCTCTGGGGCTGCTCAATACCAAAGTGCCTGTCTCCAAAAACAACTGCTCTGCTTTATCATAAACATGGTGAGTTATGAGATGCTGTACAGTGTGCTGTGCGCAAATAATAATGATGATGAGGAGGCAGGAGGGAAGGATGCCTTCCCAAAGCAGTGGGACGGACAGGAGTTGTGATAACAAAACTTATCCCAATGCCTCTCCTCTCCCCTTCTGTTTAATTAGAACTTAAATTCTCTAAGAAGTCATCCCTGCCCGTTTACCCTGAGCCTGTCCAGCCCTCAGATTCCCACGTGATTCTTTTAAGCACAAGTTTTGTCTCTTTTGTATTTTTTTTTTCATTTTATTATTCTTACTTTTAAGGCAGAACCCCTTAAAAGCCCTTGTGAATGGGGGCTGAAAAATTCAGCCAAGTCCATCCCCAGCATCACTTTGCTGGCATTCCCTGGGATTTCTCAGGTCTGAATATGCCAGCACAGTTCTTGGCTGAAGGCCTGACATGGTTATAGATGGGTGATAATTGTTAGTGTGGTGTAACTGAGACACTTTTTGTAGTTTAGATTTTGTGGATGATGGAGAGAGGTGAACTGAGAACTTTTTTATTTTTTAGGGTTTTTTTTTCCCTTTCGCCTTTTCCTTTTTTCTGGGCCAAAGTGTCACCATCCAGTTGATCAAAACCCCATCCCCACAGATAACTGTCTGTCTTATATCTCATAACAAATGAGGAAGCACTTCAGATCAAACTATCTTCTCCAGAGAGATCCTGGGGCAATAAAAAGTACTAATAAATGCCTCAAATCATTGAGGTTACATCAAACAGATAATATTCCTGCTACATAACTACTCTCTGTTACAAGAAATGTCCTGTTTGTTGCTTGGTTATCTCCATATTTTATGTGGGAAGCACCATTCATATCTGAGTCATGTCACCACTGTCCTGGGAATTCCTCATTTTCTGATGCAGTTATCGACAGCCCTCTGTTCCCAGCAGCCTCCTGTTGCTGTTTGCTCTCCTCTTTCAAGCTTTTCAGCATGATCAGGTAAAGAGATAAATAACTTTAGCTGCACTCCTGATTGATAGCAAATTAATGTTCAACAATTACCTCCTTTAAAATATGCCATTTAAGACTGCCTAAAAATGTCGGGTTTCTCCTTCTTTTTTTTTTTGCCCAAGAACAACAAAATCAAGGCAGCAGATTATTACTGGACAATAATTATCTATCTTTAATGAAGTAGCTGACCAGCTTGGCTGTTGATGGATTACACCTATGAAATTGTGTTGCTGTTGATACATAGGATATGTTTAGATGGCATCAGCCTTTTGACTTAAGCATGGATTTGATTTATACTTCATTAACATAATTCCTAACACACTGCTTCTTTGAAAAAGAAAATTAGTGTCTAACCAGAAGCTAACAAGTTTAATGAGTTGCTTGAAGGAAAACATAACCATTGACTGTGAATAAGCAACTAAAGGCATTAATATGTTGTTGTTGTTACTACTCTTGTTTTTATGAATCTGTATTTATAGGGGAAAGTTTCTGTAGTGCTGCTGTGAGTAGATGTGCACAGGTTTTCTCTGGCACCTTAAATTACTGGATCTCAAACACAAGTCACTCCTTCTACCATCCTCATTCTGCTCAGGAGAGATCAGGACAAAATGTCCTTGCCAGGGCTTCCCAGTAAAGTAATGGTGAGGACTGGGGCTAGAGGCCACATCCAGTGCTCACCAGCTCAGCTTTGGATAAGCATGTCTGGAGGCAGCTGCTGCAGAAGCAATACAAAGCACGCAGAGATGGGTGCGTTGGGCTTCCAGACACGATTCTCATTTATTTCCATTTTGCAAATACTGGGTTTACTGATGATTGCCTGCTAAAGTTTTCTATCAAAGAAGGCTTAGCTAAATAGCTGGCAAGCCTCTTTTCGTCTCTTCTCTCAAAAAATGAATAGTCCTTTTTTGTTCTTTAAATTATACCATGTTAGCAGATAAACAAGGCAAAAAATTGAAGTAGTCCAAGAGATCTAGGTGGGTACATGAGCAAAATGAGCTCAGCTAGTGAGAACGCACCCTCTGAGGAATGAGAAATTGAAATAGCAGGATGGAGTGGGACATTGCTGCCAGAAGAGAGGGGAAAGGAGGGTGGCTGGGCTGAAATGAGAAAGCACAGATGGATTCGGGTGACGGTCAGCCCTTTCTATGAACTTTGCTTTGCTTTCCTTTCATTGCCCAGCATAGCAGCGAGCCTGGCTCACCAGCCACTCTGTAGTGCCTGTGTTCACTGACCTCTAGCAAGTCACCTGTGCATAGTGCTGCTTGAGGCTTGTCCATAACTCCCTGGCTGTTGTTGAATTGATATCTGCAGACTCTGGCATCTTCTGATATGGATGATGCGTCTCTGACTTGTCAGTTGTTTATGGGAACTCTTTTAAGAGATGAGATCCTGTTTGGCACAGTACTTGTGTTGTCCTCTAACAGGCATCAAAAAGCCACTAGAATCCTTAAGAACTTTATGCTTTAAACTGACCATGGTTTTTGGTTTGCAGGTGATATTGGAGGGGTTTAAACTGTCCATGGTTTTTGGTTTGCAGGTGATATTGGAGGGGTTTTAGTTTAGTTTAGTACCTGCCTGATCCAAAGGGCAAGCTGCAGCCATGGCTCTCGCTCCGGAGGCCCATTCCACTCCCTGCCTGTGTCCTCCTCCTGTTTGGCATCTTGACACCTTGGGCTTTGATTAATGAGGTGCTCTTCCCTGCGCTATACGAATCCCCGTTAGGTTTGGTGCTTATTAATTACAGCACAGCACCGTCAGCATATTTAGAATTGGGGTCCCTGCTTTCCTAATTCTCTCCTTACTTCACGTTGCTTTTTTTTCTCTGGTTCCCTATCGCCTGTGTCTCCTGCTCCTCCTCAGGGTCACTGATGGATGAGGTTTCAGCAGCAGTGGATGCCACGCTGCCTGAGCCGAAGGTCAGTGCTAGAAATGGCTCTGGAGAAAGCAGCTGTTCAGCAATTCCCCCCTGCACGGTGCCCAGCTCCCACCGCCACGGCTGCCTCTCACCCAGAGCGGCTCCCTCACAGGCACCCAGACCCAGGCTTTTTCATTGCCACCTCCTGCATCCCTTCTTGATTTCATAAAAGGACTCAAACATTTTGTTGTTCAGACTTGATGTGTCTTCTAAATTAAGAAAAATGAGACATGCTGAATGCAGAGCCCTGAGTGTATTGTCAGGGAGCAGGTTGTCTTATATATCCAGTTGTTCTGCTCTTGTCACCTCTCCTGCAACTCTGATTGCTGTTAGTTGAGCAGGACAGTGCCCAATTTGTATTACTCAGTGTTGTGTAAGTGTACAAATATCCCAGCTCAGATGTGAGCTCTGCCACCTTCAGCATTGTGCCACATGGTGCACAGGGACAGTCCCAGGTCCTGCTAAGAAGATAAGGAAAGCACAGGAAAGGGAGCTGAGGAGGAAAATGCAGGATGCATGTCTGCAGCACAGAGAGGATGCAATCTCAGAGAGTCAGCTGTTACCCCCGAATGCAGTTTGCAGGTGAAACACCAACAGCCAGGGAGTACAACAGCAGAGCTGGAGCCTGAGCTGTGCTGAGGGGGCTGCACTGTGCCAAGCTAGCACTGACCCATCTTCACTCCCCCTGAAATACAACAGACCTTTGCCCCTTCCACTCCTACACCTTTTCATTAAGAAAACCTCATCGCTTGGATGGGAAACAGTGAGGACCTATGGACCACTACCAAATTGCAAGCAGTAATAGCTGGTAACTGGGCAAGGGCAATTGTGTTTCATGTGCTGGGCATGGAAGAGGACAGCTACCAAAGAGTGCAGTTTGGCCAAAGAAATCATTTAGTGAAGGCTTCATACAAACTCTGAACTTCTCGGTTCCCAGTTCAGATGCAGCCATCACTAGTAATTCAGGGTGGTTGCATCCAAGTGACAGGGAACAGGCTGTGTCACCTTCCTCACAAGCATTGGAGTGCTGAGGCTGATGCCAGCCTGGGAGCCCAGGAGGACAGCTGCACAGTGCCAGCAGCCAGCAAGCCGACAGACTCCATGGTACACTTTCATTAGCCTGTGGCTTCACCTCTCACAAAACAACATGGGAATTGATAGTACATGAACACACACATCTCTGCCTGAAGTCGCTTACCTGATAAACACCCTGGCAGGAAGAGGGCAGGCACGATAACAAAGCAAACAGCATCCCCCTTAATCTGGTTTTAAAACTTTTCTGTGATAACGGGATTGCTATTTTATTACCAGTCACTGTTCAGCTCTTTTACATGACTGAAGTAAACACCACAGTAATTTATACTGTCCTCCCAGATCAGCTTTACCCTCTTTTACATCTTGCCTTGCAAATAATAAGGCAGCCCACAAAGCCATTTGTTTCCTAATGACAGGGGTTTCCATAGTGAGCAGATTAAGGAGGAGGAGATTAGAAGATTATACACCAGGCAGGATTCACAGGTTCACAGGTTTATGGGGCTTTGGAGATCCAATGATTAATGCATTTCTTAAATGAAACTTTCTGTAATGACAGGTAGGACTGAGGAAACCATGTGTTTTAATTGGCAGAATTTATTTAGCAGTTTCCATTGCTGGTGCTTAAAGCACCCAGAAAAGATGTGTGCAGTAATGAGTGCCACTGCTCCAGTGGCGATCAGGGTGGGAGATGCACTCTGCCACAGTTGCCCCAGATGGATGCTGATAGCAGCACTGTGACTTGTGTCTGCACAGGCTGAGTTCTGCACCCCTTTCTGCTCATACTGCTGCTGGGGTGCTGGGATGGCAGGAATTGCTTTTTGTCTTCAACGAAGGAAGGAGCAAAACTGCTTCTCCATCGGGGCCATATGTGCCAGCCATACCGTTGTTTGTTATCACTGTGATAGCGGCCCAGCATCTTTGTGCTAGGTAAGTTGTGCCTCGAGAGCCCTACTTGCATGATGAGGCACAGCACAGAGGAAACAGAGGTGATATCCAGGCCATGTAGGGTGGCAGATAGCTTTAGTGGAAGGTCTAGGAGACTTGGGAAACCTAAAATCCACAGAAACCCTGTGGAAGAGGACATAGCTGCTAAGGCTCTGCGTGGATGAGTAGTGCAAAGTGCTCTGGACAAGAGGGCTGCAGGGAGCCCAGGATTGCTCAGGGAGCACTGTTTGTTACTTGAATTCCCCACAAAGAATCCTAGGTTTGTATTAGGAAGCTGAAATATAAAACTCCAGAGCAACTCAGAATATCTTTTATACCCTTTGGTCTAAAGAAGCTGGAAAGGAAAAAAATTGGGAAAGAAACTGTGACAGTGTTCTCTCTAATTTTCTGATGAAAAATCAAAACAGCAGGAAAAGAAGCAGCACTTGCTTTCATTTTGTTGGAAACCCAATTTTCCACGAAAGTAGGTTTCAATGGAAAATTTCCACCTCTCCCTTGTGTATTGTTTTAACACTGGCTGCCTTCTCCCCACTGAAGCCCGTGAGAGTTGTCTTGCTCAAGGGGACACCTCAGAGCCAGAGGAGAAGGATGCAAAGAGCCATTTCAGACGACCCAGGAGGGCAATTCCAGATTAGGTGCCTGAAATGAGCTGTGGAGATGTCGGTTTCTGGCACGCTGACCTATATGCCAGTGAGACCAAGAGCTTGTCTTGGTTTCTTTGTGGTGTCTGCACTGCTGTGTAAGCAGCTCTTTGCTGCTGTGCTCACCTTGCAAAGCCCTGTGCCAATAGCCAGTGTCCTGACCTTACTGTGGCTGAGGCAGAGTTGAGGCGCAGGAAAATCAGAGGACTCAGCCTCAGCCCAGCTCTGCCCTGTGGAGCACCAATGCCGGAGGTGAAACACATGGAGAAGGGGTTGGAGCAGGAGGACAGCTCTAACAGCATCAGGCAGCCATCTCTCTGCAAAGGCTGACTTGTTCTTCATCTGGTTGCTCTCACAGAGAAGGTGTGGATTTAGCAATTGGTTTTGCAACCCCCTTTCTCTCTCTCTGGAGGCGGTTGCTGCAGCTCAGTGCCTGCCTGTGCCAGGACAGAGACCTTCCACAAGACCATCTATCTGGCTCCTTTCCCATTGCTAAAGCAGTTTTCAACCGAGTGTTTAAAATGAACAATAAAGGCTTAAAACAAGCCAGGCTGGGCTTTTATAAGCCAGAGTGTGTTGACATCCAGGCAGAGCTAGAGGGTTGTGGGAGCCTGCGCTCCAGCATCGAGGCTTCAGGTCGGCCCGCCAAGACAACTCAATCAACTTTGGCTCCTCAAACAATACCCCTGGCCTGCCAAAAGAGACAATGCAGACAGGACTCTTGAACCAAAGGGCTGAGGGAGCCCTGTCAGCCTGGATTACAGAAACGCTTAAGAGTTAATTAAATTACAATTTGCTATGCTGCCAGTTCACATGAAGCTGCAACATCTGTGGATGGACTGAGGAAAGGGAGGGAGCCGGGCAGAGAGATGCCGTCCTGCCTCTGGGGCTGCAGATCTCCACCTGCTCTTTGGCAATGCTGCACTGCAGCCAAACTGAGAAGGCACAAGGTTCATGAAAAGAGCCTAATTTCTGATACACTGATATCTGTGTTTTTAAAAGTCTTCAAGGGAATGAGAACTGAGTGGGGTGCAGCAGTCTGCCCCAGGTCTCAGAGTCTAACTGGCTCATGAGGATAAAGCTCAGCAATGCCAACTTGCAGAATGAAAATAAACCAAAAGATACTAGAAAGATCATAATTGTAGGGATTTTGTGCATTTGCTTTAAGCTCTTGAGGCCCAGCTTTTGAAACTTTCCTCCATGCTCACTGCTTTTCCAACTGTGTCCAAATTCCTTGTTTTTCCCTGAATTTGGGAGCTGGAGCTCTAGTGAAACCTTCTGTGATCCTCTTCTGAGGTCTCCACAAAATTCTATACAGAGCCCCAGCAGTGGTTTGGAAGTGTGTAGGCAGGCTTCTCATGACCCTGCAGCCCTGGGTTTGCCTGCTGTGAACTTAGAAGTCTCTGAGTGGGTAGGTCTGTTGAATCTGTCGGTCAGTCTGTCTGGTTTTCTCTGTTTTCCTATTTGCAGCCAAACTATTAAAGGCTGAAGGCAGGAGCTTCGCTCCAAACAAGTGCAGGCACATACATACAACCTGAGGAGTAGCAGGCGAACAGTTCTGTGGTAATAAGCTCCATGCTGTGCTCAAAAAGGGCACTTAATTTTTCATTCTTAAATGCTGTGATGTTCTTGTCTTCCGGCTTCACCAAAACTCCTCCATGGAGATGGATGGGCCATGCAGAACACAGTTATCAGAAAGATTAAGCCAGGACTTGTCATTTTTTATATCAGCGTGCAGTCAGGTTGACGAGTGATGTCCTCTTAGCTCCTGGGATGCGTCCGGTACCTTTAGTGCCAGTAGTAAAAAGGACTATAAAAAATACCATAGAAGAAAGGGTAATGATGAAATTTAACTGCTCCCTAGCACACACCTGGGGTCTAGTAATCTGGAGATGGGGGGTTCAGGTGCTTCATCTTTTACTGCCTTGTCCTTGTCTGCAAGTTTAAGGTCCTTCCACTGAACCATAACATATTGTGGTCAATGCAAAGAGCCAGTCCTTGGCCCCCTGCACAGCCCCTGGAGACAGGCAGGGGTGTTTCAGCACGGGCAGGGTGCTGCTGGCTCCGGCCAGTGAGTCCCTCTCACTGCCTGAGGCAGCACCTAGCAAAGGGCCAGAGTGAAGGAGGCAACTCAAGGCATGTTGTACCTAACAGGTCAGCATTACTTTATTATGTTTCAGGATTGCAGCCCATCCCCATGTTATTAATCTAAGAAACAACGGATACTAAATGATCATGCTACATTAAATTTATAGACCCTTGCATATAGCTTCTATTGATCTTTTTTCAAGCATCATAAATATGTGATGGAGTGTATATGGCAACGCTTTCCCCACCACTCCATTAATGGTGGTTAAACTTTTCATCGCTGTGGCGGAAACAGGCAATGTGTCTCTGTGGGCAGGGGTATCCTGGCCAGATCGTTTGTGTTTTAATTACCAGTAGGTGGAGAAAGTTTCACCAGCAGAAGGGATTTCTATTGCATTTCTTCTTTCCTTAAGTTTCCTCTTTTTCCTCTCCTCACCTGGGATCTGTCACATTTTCCTTACACATCTTCTGTCTCTCCAAAGCAATGTGTTGGTGCATTTGCTCTTAACCCCAAGAACCAGTTTCCTGATCCAGCCGTGCTGTGTACGGCACCGGCAGCATCTCAGAGCTGGGAAGTTCCTTCACAGGAATCAAAGGAGATCTTGTATTGGTTTCAGGAGAGCAGTTTACAAATGCAAGACCACTGCTGAGTCTTTCCTATGGCCTCTAGCATTTGCCAGGCTGCCAGGGCTCTGTGCTGTGTGAAGGGACATCACACTGTGCACAACACAGTCTACTCAAGTGCTCTGGGACACAGAGCTCCACTACCCTCAGTGTCTGGAGTAAATAGCCAGACCCTGAGGTACTGCTGTGGTGCAAACAGGGAACAGAGATTTGCAAATCCTCCTTCAGCATAGCCTGAAACAACTTATATCCTAGAGCCATCTAGGGGCGAAATCCCAGCTCCATGGAGCCAAGGAGAGTTTTGCTGTTGAGTTCAGAGGGGTCAGGACTTGGGAAGGAGTGATATTTTCACACTTGGACGACCTCCTGGTTCCCTCAAACCCATGCTGCCAACGACTGGTATAATGAGTATTTGTCTATTCATGCTTTTGCTCTAGCAGTGACTTAGGGGAGCAGTAGTATGTGAAACCAGGGCTTTGCCAAGTCTGTGCTGAACAAAGGCTGTGGAAAATCAGCTGAAAACCTTTTGGCTTTCTCGATTCTGCTGATAGTTTGCGATGTTTTTCAAGTGCAGATCAAGAAATTGGTGCTTTAAAGAGCCTCAACAGGATGAGAGGTGCAAAGCCTAGAATCTGCATCTAAAAGAACGTGTAAAAAAATGTCTCTAATTAAGTTTAGAAACACAAGTGATTCTTGACTGAGCCCTGCTGTACAAACCCAGAAATACTCCTTACTGTATCTGGGAAGGCAGGTGAGCAGCAGGATCTGCCCCTGCCCTGTGCCCATGTATGACTGACAGTACAGTGGCTGCCTCGCTACTCTCCTGCTTTTCCTGCCACTTTGGTTCTCCTGCCTGCAAATGCACCACGAATGTGCAGCTCAGAGACTCTGTAGCACCATCTCAAAGCTATATTGCAATGCTCTGTGCCTCAGTTCCCTGTCTGCCAAACGGGGTCAGTAATAATTCTGCTGGAGAACACTGGTGTGATGTCTTGGGACTTTGACTGGGAGATGCCAACAGCGTGCCCAGCTATCCTCCTGGCAATTAGTTCTACTTATGGTGGGAGAGAGGGGATAACTCCTGAGCAGTACAATACCCTCTGTCTAAATTATTCCTCCTCTTCCACAAATGTCATAGCAGAGATTAGCCATCATGCGTCCTTAAGTATCCCATTTATCCCAAATGACTCTGAGCATGTTAACTGCATTTAGATGAAAGCGAGCCTTTATGCCCATAGCATCTTCCTGCTCTGGACCAGCCCCTGCCTGGCCCCTCATTTTGTTCTTACAGGAGCTGAGGATGTAGGGATGCCTGGCCTGTAGGACAGGCAATGTGCATCACCGGCAGAGCAATTTCATTTTCCCAGACAAACATTTTTCTCCCTATTGTTTCAGGACAATTTTTATCCCTGCAAAATTATCTTAATTTTGATTTGCCAATCATGGATTCCTTTTCAATTAACCTCAAAAAGCACCAATTAAAGAGAACAGTGCCGCAGTCACATAAGAATAGGCTACACCAAAGCCTTTAGAAGTGCTCTAGCACCAAAAAATAATGATAAAGGTCAGAACCAGGTTGCAGTGCAGAGTTAGCTTTGAATGGGAAACCCCTGAATTAATGTAAGCACGAGCCCACAAAGTCTTCTGAACATTTGGGGTAGATTTACTTAAGCTTCTAATTATACAGCCAAGTTTGTCTCAGATATGTATAAAGAGCTTCAAATATGTTGGAGTCTCAAATTGAAGGCAGGGGAGCAGTTTGGCGCTGCACATCAAACCCCAGTGTCTTTCTCTGTTCTGTAAGTCCCTCTAGGTGGGATTGCTGGTTCTCACTGGTCCCAGTCTGGCAGCTGGAGGGAGCAGCAGGGGAGAGCCAAAATGGCTCTGCTTCAGATGAGGTGTGGAGGCAGGTCCTGGGAGAGCTGCTCGGCAGATACCTTGGATGGGCTTGTCACTGCCGTGGGGATTTGTGAGCAGGTCCAGCGCAGTATCAGCTCTGTGGTATCACTTTGCGTCTCCACCCCTGCGTTTTGCTGTTACTTAGTGAGGTGAGAAGCTTTCTCCCTGGCACCACAGCCTTGGGAGAAGCAATGCTGTCCCTTGGGGTATTGGTGGGACAGGAGAGATGGAATCACTTTAAGATCCTCATCCTTGGTGGGTCGAGAACAGAGGCAATGGGAAGAACTGAGCTGGTTCTGGGCACTTAGAGCCACACAGTCAGAAAACTGGGCAGACGGCGTGAACAGGCACAGTAAATCATGAGGACTTGGCAACACCAAGCTGGTGAGGAGAGTGGGCCTGGCTGTGTCCCCCGGGCTGCCTCACAGCTCCAATATCCTTCTCGGCACAGAGCCGAAGCCACTGCACAACACACACACGGCTCATCTGCTTTTATGAGGTGAGAAAAGATCTGTGGTGGTGCACATGTTTCAGATGACAGATGACTCCCTGTCCTGTGTAACTGATGGTGGGAATAACTTTGACTGCTTCCTTAACTCTGTTGGGATGAGGATTTGATGTTTAGGATGTGGTATAATGAAGGAAAGAGGGTATCTCGTGGTGGTGATGTGAGCAGAGAGGAGAGGCCATATGTGGGCTTTGGGAAAGGATGGGGTAAAAGGAGCAAGGCACAGGCTTAGAAAGCAATAGCCATCAGTGTGGGCTGGGGGATGGCTACACTGCCAGGGCAGCTTGTGTCACCCGTGCTCCAAATAGTCCTGCCTTGGGCAGGGCTGCCAGCCCCAAAAAAAGAACTTGGTGGGAGCAGCCAACTCGCATGTTGGCTGAGATGCCAGTTGGCAACCACCCAACGTGGGAACAGCCGCCGCAGCACGGGGGAGCTGCTGAAGGCCATCGGGCCTCAGGGAGCACTCGCCCACAGCCCCTCATCCCTCCCCACTGCCCCTCAGCCCTCCCCACATCGTCACCTCCCCGTCTGTGGCCAGCGGGACCGGTGAGGCTGCTGACGGAGGCGGCAGACGAGCTCGGCAGCGCCAACGCTCTGCCTGGCCGCTGAGTCACCAGCACTTCAACAGCAACTCCAAAAGAAACAGGTTAGAGCATATATGGCAGAACTTTGGGAAGATTGGACTGCTTTTCTCCTCTCGTTAACGTCCCCCGGGGCCCACGGTCTCTTTAGTACTAACACAGTAACGAAGGCCACAGCCTATTAATTGCAGTGACAATGATAAAGGAAGAGTCAGAAGCAGCTATTTGTCTTTCATGTAACCTCGTGCATCATCACAAGATAAATGAAAACTCATTTTCTGCTTTGATTCAGTCTAATTTTTCAGGGCCCCTGAGGCAGGTTACAGGAACTGTGTCGCTTCATCCCCATAAAAGTGCTGGCCCCGAGGTTCAAGGGTCAGGGAAAGTGCAAGCCGGCCGTGAAAGCCTGTCTCTCCGCAGCCTCCCAGGGGTGACGTAAAAGCAGGAAGGGGTCTGCTGCTCATCATCATTAAATCCCAATTGAAAGGCATTGTCCAGGGCCTGATAGATGATCCACGTGGCAAAGCTACTCCCTATCCCCAGTGCCCCTGGTCACCGTCCTGGGGGACCTCCACTGGACTGACCATTCGGCCCCTTTGCACATACACTCAGGGGTGGTGAAGTCTGGGGAGGAGTTTTCAGAGAGAGCACCTCACCCCAGCCCTCTACCCAACGTTATTGTTTCTGAGCATGTGTGGGGTGTGGTACAGAGGTGAGATGATGTGGTGTTGTCTACTTCAAGGTCACTGATACTTTGAAAGTTAAATGCACTTGGGGTGCTTCTTCTGTGCTGTGACCTGCTTAGCAAGGAGTGATCATTTCAGAAACAGTGAGATCAACTTCAGTACTGGTATGAGGGGAGGAAAATACTCCAAAGATGTATTAGCTGCTGTTCCCAGGCTTTTCATTGGCTTCCATGGGACTGCTCCAGGCAGGGGGCACCATGTGTGGTACTTGGGCTTTGCTGGGTCAGGCCCTCACTTTGTAGAAAGCCTGGCTGAGCCTGGGGAGGGAGTCTGAAGAGCTATGCAGAAAGCTTTGTAGGGCAGAACACCTCACTGAGTCAGGAGAATTAAAAAAACTATTCTTCTATGTTTTGTGGGAAAGTAGCCCATTCTAATCAAGAGGAATCAAACGCCACACATGCAAACTGGACAAGCCTCTTCTGAAAATGTTAATGTTAACAATGTACAGTACATTAACTTGATTAATCATAATATAATCCTTTCCTATGTGATGCACTGATGTCTTCTCCAGCCATCCCCCAAACAGCTTATCCATTTTACACTATGGACTATATGTGTCCCTCCTGGTACAAACAGAGCTGAAAATAGCAACAGCCCTGACGGTCCAGTGATGTCCTGACCATGCTGGTCCTGCCACCCTCCTGGCTCAGGGCTGGCGATGACACAGACAGGGCCTCCCATATGTCCAGGTTTCCCAGCCTGGAAGTTTTGCCCAGCCAGAATTCATGGGCTTTGGCCCCGTGCCTGAATTTCCGGACATCCGTCAGCCCACTCGTAGCGGCAGCTCCAACCGAGCTGTCGGATGTCTGGAAGTCACAGAGAAATGCCCAGTGTGCTGTACAGCCCTGTGCCACACGCAGCCACCCCAAACGGGCACGGCCCACGGTGGGCATGGGGCACAGCAGAGGGCTCAGGGAAGTCTCTGGTCAGAGCCAGGAGGACTCTGCACAGGAATCCATCCACACAGGCAGTACTGCAGGGTTGTCACTTTGGGCTGGGCCTAGTCTCATCCCTGGCAGCACGGCTTGGCTGTGGCCTTGGGAGTGACGTCCCGCTGGCTCTGGAGAAGGGTGCAAAGCTGCTTCATCAGAGGTGTGGGAGGAATGAAACACGGGTCTTATTGCTGATTATAGTGTATAAAGGGGTAGAGAGGAACCTCATCAGGCTGAGGGAGCCCTGGCTCAGGCTGCCCAGGGATGGTGTGGAGTTTCTTTCTTGGGAGGCTTCCAAACCCGCCTGGACATGTTCCTGTGCCCCCTGATTGAGGGGAACATGCTTTAGCAGGGAGTTGGGCTGGATGAGCTCTGTAGAGCCCTTCTAACCCTCAGCACTCTGGGATTCTGTGAGAACAGTGCTGAAGGGAAGGCCATGATGGCTATGGGGGCTGCACCCTCTCCCTGCTCTGCCAAACATGAAGGTAAAGCCCCAAGCAGAGGGGTGCAGGACAGGCTGGGGCTGTGGCAGAGCTGCTGGGCTGCTCTCTCAGCCCTGGAGCCTGACAGGGTTCTGCCATAGATAACATTGGATTTTAACTGGTAATATCATTTGCTTCCTAAATGACGGCTAAGAAAATATCACCAGGGCATTTCCCCAGTGCAGATTTACTGGTGTTTGCTCCAGCTGAGGCCAGCAAGAAGCCTAAGCTGGGGGAGATGTGAATGCTATTGGAATTCATGAATTTTTGCTTTGTTATTATTTTCATTTTGGGGGGTTTTTTAAGGCATATGAGAACTTTCACAAGTTTTAAACTCAACTGGTAGCATTTCATATCCTAGAACTTGGGACAGCGGCCGAGCAGTCAGCTTGAAGGGCACCTTCTCCATCTGATGTGGGCAGGATTGCTGCCCCGATGCAGCGCAGTTCTCTGCACGGTTCCTGCCCTGACACTCAAGTAAAATTCACAAAACCAACCTCCTATTATAACACAGCCAGAGGGCTCTGTGCTGATGTCCCACACTGATGTTTCCTTAGTGGATTGTGTTTTGTTTTAAGGACTTTTGGCTTTACTTTTCCCTCTTTTGAAGTTAGTTGTCATTATTGAGGTTCTGGTTACTTAATTCTTCTCAGAAGCACAAAGTGAAAGAAGCGTTTCGCATCCAGAGAGAAAACCCCCAAGAACTGTTATTATTTGAGTTTTCTCTCTTTTAATTCTTATTTAAAGAAAAAGGGGAACAAAGGAAGTGGGGGCAACAAAAAGGGACTTAAAGAGCCAAATGGGAAATAATGGCCAAATAAACACAGAAATTCTTCAGCACCAGGATAGAAAATGTGTATTTCTCTTCCGTTTTCTCCTGTTCAGGAGGGAGGGAGAAGGCTTTGCTAACACATTCAAATGAATTTGATATTCAATCAATGAAGATTAACTTGCCCAAGGTAAGATGGTTTTTACATTCATAAGGAAGTCAAATACGATTATGCATATGAGGAAATTATACAGAGATGAGTAGAGTATAATGTATGATAATTATTTGAAAGGATATACTTACACACTGATTAGCATATCTTGAAGACCAGACAGAGATGGAAGAATAGAAGGTAAAGAGATTCCTCAAGATGAACAAACTGTATAAAACTCACTCCCCAAAAGTCATAGAAGTTAGTTAGAAATAGCATTTTCTTAAGGATGGCAACCTTAAAAAAATCCTCCACAAGTTCACCTTTTGATTAGAAATTTAAAGAAAGAAAAATCAAAGCCAGTATGTGAAACATTGCTGGGAATATCCTTCTGCAGAGGAAGGATATGCACAAAGAGCTGAAACGGAGAGGTCATCAGGCTGTGGGCAGGCAATTGGTTACTGGTGACAGCCTCAGCCCAGACAGGCTTCTGCTTGGCTAGTGGGTGTCTCAGGCCAGCTCCAGCCTCCTTGAGTGGTGTGGAGCACACAGCTGCCTCTCCCACCACTACCAAACACCATTACACAGAGTTTCCCCTGAGCATTTGGTGCGAGGGAAGCACGTCCATCCCTGGGGAAGCATGTCCATCTCTTGGGAAGGGCATCCATCCCAGGAGAGGCATGTCCATCCCAGGAGAGGCCTCGCAGTGAGCCAGCTCCCCGGAGCCGCTGCTGCCCCGTTGACTTCAGAGACATTACGCTGGCTGAGAGCATGCTGGCAGGCCTGACCTCACACGTGCTTTTGATTTGAGGTGGTTTGGCCTTTTCCTTGCTGGCAGTAGTGATGGGAGAGAAGCGTTTCCATAGCCAAAATATCTATCTGTTCTCAAAATGGAAAAAAAAAAAATCTAATCTGTCATCCAAAATTGTCAGTGGGACCCTCGGTGCGTGTATGTGTGGAGAGAGCAGCTGAGATGGGGTTTGTATTAAATACAGTAGAAATATTGTATCTGCTTAAGCAAGGGCAAAACAATGAGCACAGCTCAGTTAATGAGCTAGATGAGCTC
>WBNH01012499.1:890932-924311 GCA_013401255.1 Urocolius indicus
TCCAGCTGCTCCTGCCATCTGGGGAAATCAAAAGGAGGGGATTGGATCAGCTGGTCGAATTAAAAAATGTGAAACTTGTTTCAGATGAATTGCCTAATAGATTCAGCGAAAGGTAGATCAGCCACTGTTTTTCCTTTGGAAAGAAAACATTTTTTAATCTGTTATACAATGGAAATGCCCCGTGGGGGCTGATAAGTCTTGTCATTTAATTATCCTTTAGGCTCCCGTGTGTTGGTTAAAAACTCTCTTCATTTGGTTCTTCACCGTATTGTCCTTGCCCATCTAGTGTGGCAGGGCGATAAGTCCATGGAAATAGAAATGTAGAGAGGAGGAAGGCTGCGTGGTGGTGGAAGGGGCTGCTTTCTGCCTCAGCTTCTCAGACAGAGAACGGGAGAGCAGGAGGCTTCACCCCGACATGCTGGAAGGGTGGGAGGAGAGGTGCTGCAGATGCTGGAGTGGGCCTGTATCACCACTGAGCACTTTTGATATCAGGATCCTGATTCCTTCCCTCCTCTCAGAACTAACATGCAATAACTTGTCCACCCCAGGGAGGACAAGCTTTCATCTATGCTTAGAAAGACCAAAAAAGTCTGACCAGGCCTTAAGCTTTATTTGAGTTAGGAGGCTGGAAGTATCTCTAAAAGGCAGGTTTGGAGAAAACAAGTATTCAGCTCCAGGAGAAATCAATTTTTATTAACTAATTTGAAGGAAGGGGGATTAATCTTGCTATTTAAATATTTTCCAAAGCTGCACAGAAGTTCTCCGTTGTGAGCAGCACTGTGTTTTCCTTGTTTCCAGAGAGAGGTTTGATTCTAAACATGTAATTTGTTCAGCAATTAAGGGTCTCCTTTGCTCTGCATATGAGCATGTCACTGCTATTAACGTCACTGGGGGAGGCACAAGCCTGTGGGCAGGAGAACAGACTCCTTGAAGTTTAATGTGGCCTAATCTCTGATGGGGCTGGGGAAATGTAAATGGAATGGCTGATGAAGTGAGCCTTGAAAAATGAGTGTCTGCCCTCAGGACCCAATCCAGAGCTGTTCACAGCCCTCTGTGCTCCCTTGGGCACAAGATCGCACCATTGCTCCCTTCAGGTACTGCCTGAGGAGGCTGGAATACGGCAGTGAGACACTCCAGACAGCCTACTTGCAAAGCCAGTGCTTTGGCCACAGGTCCAGCACCCTCCAGATAACTCACCTTACTTTAACCCTTTCTGCTCACCATGTTGCCTGGAGCCAAATTAACAAGCAATGGTTACAGCAGAAGGAGGATGGCTCCTGATGCCGTAGGGATGCTTTATTTAAGCCGCTGTCCTTAAAGTCCTGTACAGAGACAGGCCTCCCTTCTGCTGCTTGGGGTGAGGGGAGCAGCAGCAGCCTCTCCAGCAGATTAACCATGTTGGATAAGTCATCCCTGCTGTGGCAGCTCCAGCAGAAGGCTGAGCCGCGATGTGAGGATGTGCCAGTGACCAGGCTGGGTACAGTGAGAGGGATGGAAGAGCTGGAGCAGGGAGAGCCATGACTCCTGTGCACAGCAGGCTGCCAGCCAGCTCGCTGATAAGAGCACCAAACGGACCAGAGCAGGGAAAGCTAGAAGGAGAGAGTTGCAAGCATCAGGTTTAGCACCCAGCAAAGTGCTGTGCAAAAACCAGGGCTACTCATCTTGGCTCATCACCCTGGCCATGCTCTGCATGGAGTGAACAGGTTTGCACACTGTGGCCCCACCAGCCACCGGAACTGCAGCTCCTGGCACCAGAAGAGAGGACAGGGCTGAGAACAGGCTCCTGCTCAGCCCCATCCGCCTGCAGGGAGGTAAAGGCCTTGGCCCCGCTACCTTTACAGCTAAATTATCAGCACTTGGTGTTTTGATCAGACAAAGGCTGTTGCTAGATACGTGGCATCTGTTAACAGACTACTGCTGTCATTAGCTGCAACCAGGCATCTGCTGCTCCAACCCAACACGTAACAGATGCCAGTTTGGAAGGAGTGGGGGCAGGGAAACCCCGAAGCTCTAATATTTCACTTTTCTAGCGACGGCCCTTCACAGTTGGCAGCGGGGCCAGTTGCACCTCAACAACTGCAGTGTTCAGATGAAATCTGCCCCTCTTGCAAATACCTCCCCAAGTCCCTGCCCCGAGCACTCCCTCTGCTCTCCCCCGACTCCGTCTGCAGTGTGAGCCGATTCCCCCCCATTCATGGGGCTCCTTTGTATGGCCACATGCAAATCCCTGAGGCGGTTTGGGCATGTGGTGCTCAGTGTTGGTGCTGGCACAGCCGGCATCACCCTGTGCCAGGCTGGGAGGAGGGCATAGCTCTGGCGAGAGAGAGCTGTGCATGGGCAGCATCCAGCCCCCAGCCTTTAGGTGAGACAAAAATCTGAATAATAACAATAATAATAGTGAAGTACAAGGGCTTTGAATCTGCCCAACCTACACTTTCGGGTTTTTCAGGCATGTTCTGGGATGGATAAGGAGAAAAGGGGGAAAGTGCTTGTCCTGTGGGGCTTTTCCCCTAATACCATACAAATGGGAAGAAGAGGACCCTGTGCTGATGGGTAATGAGACAATATCAATGTGATGTGTTGTTAGTACCATACCAAATAGGCTTTTAATTTTCTGGGGAGGTGTGGTGTGTCTCTGCAGTGCCAGCATCAATCATCGTCACAAGGCCCAGGGCCTGGCTCTCCCAGGGGCTTTTCATTGTAAAGGATTCCCTCTCCTTCTGACTAGGGGCTGTTCTACCTCTGTGGCGATGCCTCTTGCAGACTAATTGCTGATTTGTTCTTCTTACGATGATAGAGCTCATGTCACTGCAAAACAGAACATTAGGATAAAGTCTTTAAAGTGGCTGTGCAGCTGGAAAACTAATTTACAGTCCCTTTTGGGTTTAAAAAAAAAAAAAAAAGAAAGAAAATTGTTTCAGTAGCAAGGACATTGCTGTGTCCACTAATGGGTGGAAATGGGTGTGGGTTTGGTCAGAAGCTGCTCAGTACACACTTAGCAGGGCTGTTTCTTTGGATATTTCCTCTCCTTTTCTCTCAAATCTCTGTAACCAACTTTTCTTTCGGTTGCCTCTTGTTCCTTGAAGAACTGGGGCTGCTCAGGGTCTTTCTTCTTGTGTGGAGGATAGAAGCTCTGCTTACAGAGATGGCCAAAACCTCTCTTGCCTCATAATTCCTGTTCCTCGAGCCCCTGAGCCCCAGCCCAGGTCTCCTTCTCCCCTGTCAGCTGTATTTACTCAAACGACATTTGTTCTGGCTACCAAAGTGCATCAGAGAGAAGCTGTGGAAGACAGGGGACATTAAGGTGACTAGCTGTCGTTGGACTTTAATGGGAATGGCCTCTACTTTACACAGAGACCATTAACAAGCCTGTCCCTGATGCCATTTCCCATTGGTATATAAGAGTCAGTCCCATGGAACAAGAGGCAGTTGGGCTCCGTAGTTGGCAGGGAAGGAGCTTGGGAAGTGAGGTGGTGGCCCATGCTGATTTGTTTATGCCTTCTAACAGCCTGGGAACGTTTAGGTTATGTTGATATCACCTCAGCTGCTGCTTCCCACAAAACAGGGAACATTTGGAGGTGATTTCCAAGCGTCAGATTGCTCAGGAGGATTGAATCCCTTTTGCTGCTCATGGGCAGAGGAGCAGTGCTGTGGTGGCTGCCAGCCCTGGTGTGGGGAGAGCACCCAGGTCAGGCACCCTGCACGTGGCTCTGCACCCCCATCACCCTCTTTGCTGGCACAGGGGACAGCAATACAGAGAAAGAAGGGAAAAATGTTTGTCTGAGAAGCTACTTGGGGGAAGGGGGGGTGAAGTATTGTTAAAAAAAGAAGGTGGCAAAGCGGTGGCTGCGGCCCCTTCACCAGATGCAATCCCACTCCTGTAATTTCTGGGAGAATTGGTTCATCTTGGGTGCAGATATATTTGTGTCAAGGTGCAGCTGCACAGATAGCCTGACTCTATGCATAGTAAGAGGCTTTCAGAGAAAGAGGTTATGCCCAGAGCAAGGCCTTATCAGAGCAAGCTGCCTGCCATTTATCTGGTTCCCTATCAAATATGAAAACAGGCCTCAATCTGCTGCTTCTATTTTCCTTGTGAAGGCTATGGGTGGAATAATAATTTAGTCCAGTTTTTTTGTTTCCAGCGCTAACCTTCTGCCAAACTCTGCTCTTCACAACTTGCCCGGGCGGCTCGGCAGTGGCCACGCTCGGCTGCCCACCGGGCTGGCCCCGGCACGGCTGTGAGTGCCGGCCTGTGAAATCAGCTGAGCCCGAACCTTCAGGGAAAGAGAGGTCTCTGTATTCAGGGAGGGGTTTGACATGTGTCGTTATGTGCAAGGCTCGCTGAGTATCTGTCGTTCACCAGTTTAATATCGCTGTAATTATTCATTATTTGGATTACAGTAGCCCCTAAAGGCCTCGCCAGGTCCAGAGCTGGGTCCCTGTGTGATGGGACAGGGATGGATGCAGCCCTAGTGCATGGTCATTGGGACAAGAAGGTCCTGGGGCCTCAGGGGGCTGTGTGCCCACCCCAGGCTACCCTCGGCTCTGCCGTGTGCCCAGACCTTTACAGGATGGCCACTTGCTCTGGGACAAAACTGGAGATGTCCTTGGAGCCACCTGAAAACGTGTGCTGTCACCCCTGGGCACTGGAGTGGGAAGGATGGGGCTGTGCAGGATGTGCCTGGGTGGACAGGACCTGTGGGGCAGAGCTTAGGCAGATCTCCTGGAGCTGTGAGACTGTCCTGGGGCTCCCCATCACCTCTTGGCCTCACCGAGCCAGCACCTCACCAGCCTGGCCATGTCCTGCACCCTCACCATAACCTCCCACTGCCCCAAGACAGCTTATGTTGCTTAATGCAAATGGTATTTGCCTGGCAGAAGACAGGAGGCTGAGTGGGGGGCAACTTCAGGGGTCTTGAGTGGGAGCAGCAGCTCTGCTTATCTGGTGGAGTGTGGCAGCAGGAGAGGAAAGCCCTAGCACAAACCCCAGCCCTGTGCCATGCTCCTCCCTGTCTCTGCCATCATCCTGCAGGGCCTCCCCACTGCAGTAATAAGGCCTGAAAAGCCACTGCTTACATTTTTAATTCCATATCTGTGTCTAACTGCTGATGCTAAACTCCGATCCCACAGCTTCTGAGGGCAATGCGATCCACATGTTAATATTTTAAGCCAGCCACTAATATTTTTATGTGGGAAATTGAGATTTTCTACGGTTGCTGGATGAGCAGGCCATTTCTCCACGCTGGAGTATGAAAACTGTAGCTGGGGAAAACATTATTTTACATATTTGTATTTCTCTGGGCTGCCATCCTGCACCAGGAGAGGCTGCTGCGTCCTGCCAAGAGGCTCACCCCAAAGCCCCTCGTTGGATGTGGGCAGATGCCTGAGGCAGACAGCGATGGCCAAGATGTAACAGGGGCCCAAAGGCAGCTAGCAGCAGGTGCTGGCCCTGCCCTGGTCCCCACGGTGCATTTAGTCAGTGGCCCCTCTTGCCACAGGCAGCAGTACCAATGGGATGGGATGGGATGGGATGGGATGGGATGGGATGGGATGGGATGGGATGGGATGGGATGGGATGGGATGGTACCCATGTGGCTGTGATGGAATCAAAGTGGATTTCTTATTTACTTACTCTGAAATGAAGTGGCTTTTTCTCTTCAGACTCTGTCTTGCAGCTGAATGCTTTGTATTTTTAAATACCCGAGAGCAGAAACCTATTTATAAAACTCAGGCTCCTCTTGACAGGTGGCAAACCCCATCTAACCAGCTAGTTAGGAAGTGGAGAGAGGTGGGCAGTGCCCTTGTCACCTGGCTGCCACCCGAGCCCATCACTGGAGTAGCAGACAGTCCATCTGGTGCGATGAGTTGCTGTGAGAGGCAGTGTCTGTCCCTAACGGCTGCCTATAAATCACATTTATGGGCCGCAGTCATGGTCCAGGCAGCTCTGGCTGGACAGAGTGTTTGGCAGTGCCGTGGATGGGATCATGGGCAGCTGTAAATTGTCACCCAAACACGGGGAAGCCAAAGCTGCTCCGGAGTCAGTGCCGGGACGCAGGGCATGGCCCTGCATGGAGGTGTGCACGCTCACACAGAGATGTGCACGCTCACACACACACACCTGCCCCCTCACCATGGCCCTAAAGCTCTGCTGACAAGCAGGCAGACGGTGGCAAAGCTTAAATGAAGTGCAGACAAGTGTCTGTGTCCCCAGCCTAATCACTCAATATCCACGGCTGCTGACACGCTGCATTATCAAAATGTGTGGAAGCGCACTCTCGAGCTGGGCTTTGGAGCTTCACAATGTCTTTGTCAGCTCAACGTTTAACCCAAAACCTTGCCTGTGTTTCCCTGCCATGCTCTGCACTTCAGTACTCAGGGGCTTTAGCAGAAAGGATGGTGGTGCTGGTCTGGTGCCTTTCCCTAGCTCGGCAGTGGCTGGATATGGGGATCCATGGGTGACCAGAGCTGGGGCTGTTCCCCCAGCTTCCTGTGCCCCACTCACGGGGCAGCGGATGAACCTCAGCCCCAGTGTCCAGCCCACAGCAGAGCACAGCAGCAGCAAGGACACTGTGTCCAGAGCTGCCCTTGCCAGAAGCTCCAAACCTGGGGAAAATGGAGGTGGAAATAGGGGAATCTCCAAAGAGCTTTCCCCAAAATACTCCAAGAGGGGTTTTTTTTCTCAATCCCAAAAGTTCAGTCTTAAAAGAAAACAAAGATGTGGGTGTTCAGTAAGATGGAGCTTACTGTGCTGGAGGCAACAGTCAGAGTTCACTCCTTCAGGCATCCTCTGTCCTTACCATCCACCTCCATTGACCTGTTCCTTGGACATGAGATAGGACGACAAAATATTTTAGAAGAAAAACTTACAGAAACACTCTCTACTGCTGCTAAAAATTGAAGGCATTCTTGGGGTTTAAGCAGATTACAGATGAAGGTAGATAAATATTGAGACAGATGCATCTCAGTATCTTTCCAGTACTTAAACGTGCATTTCATATGTATGGACTTTAACGAGTGCTCAGAGATTTTGACCCGCTGGTATAGATTACTGTGAGAGAACCTGCCAGGCCCACATCATTGTTTAAGACAAGTCCATGATGCAAATTGGCAGACAAAGCAGTGAGCAGTCAATACAGATTAGAATTAAGTCTCTCCTCTTGTCCACAACCAGGGGCCCTGCATTGATTGGGCTGCAAATGCCAGAAACCTGGGCTTTGCCCAAAGTGGTGGGGAGGGAGCAGGAGCCTGTGCCCAGCTGGGAAGGTGCCACCACTGGACTCTCCCTCTTGATGCAGGGCCTCAGCATCTGCAGTAAGCGGCCCCCAGCCAAGCAGCTGGCAGTGCTGCCAGGCTACACAGAGGCACCTTGAGAAATTCTGGCAGAGAAGCACAGAGGGGGTCAGAGCTGTGGTTTAACACAGGTTGAAGATTAAACACACATCTATGCATGTGCTGCACTGGGGGTTCTTCCAGCTACCCAGGAGCCAACAGAAACAGCTGCCAACATTTTCCTCTCCCATCGTTTTCTAAGACAGCCCCACTCGTGCATTCACCTCGATGAGGTTTTTGCCTTCAAAGATATAGGGAACAGGGTTTGTTTGTGGAGATGTCTGTCTGTAGGTGCTTGGAAGGTGTTGCTCGATGGGAGGGGTTTGCCTTGCCTGCACCAGCGAGGGGAAACTGCACCTTCCCCAGGTCTCAGTCCCACCGTGTTCCAGGGGTTTCAGTTAGCAGCCAGCTCATGGGGCAACACACACTCACAAAAAAAATGCCTGAATGCTTAAGAATAATGAGTGCATTCATAAAAATCAAAGTTTGTGCCTGTTATTTGTCTCAGAGAATGAAAGGCTCTGAAAATTCCTCTGAGTACTTTGCCTGGCTATAATACCAGCCACAGTTCACCATCTACCTCTTACCACATTGCTTTGCTGAATGAACAGCAAATACCTCCTGAGTCGGGACTTCCTGGCTGCAGACCTGGCTTTTGGTGCCACCAAAACCAAAATTAATCGGTGCTCAGTGTTTCTGGCAATCCAGCTAGGGATATGACATCAGTCCTGTTTGTTTTGCAGAGAGGCAAAGGGATTGGGCTTAATGATTTCTTGTGGTGCTTCTACAGAGGATCTCTAGTGTCTTGTAAGGCTGTGATAGCAGATTTCCTCATGCTGCAGAATTACCCCAGAAATGCAAATATCCCTATCAGTCAGGATCCAGAGCAGCAAATGGCAGCCCTCAGTGACCCTCAGCCCTCCTGCTCACGCTCTCAACCTCTGGTGTGTTTGCTTCTCAAAATAATTTATTAGATAGAGGCTGCAAGAAATAGTCTTTTTTTTTTCCTTTTTCTTCCATTTGTGTTTTCATGCAAATGAATTCCTGCTAACTTTTATTTTCTTCATTTCTCAATTGTTATGCAAAACTCATCTCTCTGAACTCTATCTCCTCTTCACTTTTTTTCTTCTCCCTGAGGAAATTCCCTCTATTATGGCCAAGGGCAAGGCTCGGGTGCATTGCTGGCGAGGTGCATTTCAGCAAAAGGCCACCACCCTTCCTCACCCCGGTGGGGTCAGTGGACAGAAATGTTATCAACCCCTGCTTGTTGAGAAAATGGGTGCCTGCAGAGGTTAAAAGACTTACACAAATGTCTACAAGAGGAGGGAGCTACACAGTAGCCAGGTCAGGTCCAGTCTAAAAGCAAAGTTAAGCTCCAGAATTGGGCTGTGTGGAACATCTGGACTTAAACCAGCAGGGATGCAGGGTTTGGGGTGTTGGCACAATTGGGTTGAAGTTACAGACTCTGGTCCTGAGCACTCTGTGTGGAGCAGGCCATTGGGCCATCCTTGCTCTTCACCACTCAGCATCACCCTCGTCACTTGTCAGGGACTTAATTTCCTCAGACTCAGAGCTGCAGCAGAGGCTCTTGCCTCGCACAAAGGTTTGCTTGTGCAAAGGGCCTGAGCAGTGTTAGAATGTGCATGCAGCACTGGAAGGTTTGGGCACAGAAATGGAAAATATTAAATTACTGTTCCTATTTCATAAAGACAATCTGTATTGTGTCTTTTAGCTGTTTTTTCCCCTGTAAGATATTCCTTTTGCTCCTGTTATGCTCCTCCATGCAGCGCTGTGGCAGTCAGGCAGCCCTCCCCACCTCTTCTGCATGCCAAGTTTTCCCCATGCACTCCCTTTGGGAGAAAGCTACCTGGTCAGGGCAAAAGGGGGGAAAAAAAAGGTGAAAAAAGGAGTTCACAACAGGCAATATTGTGCATGTAGAGCTAAACCTTTGGCTGCTGCTGAAGAGCCCCCGGCAGCACCGTGGCCTTTGTTCGTGCTCCCTCGCCCCGCGGAGCCTGCCTGCCTTCCCCTCTCCCAGGCAAGCCTTTGAATTTTGATGCCGGTGCCTTTCTTTGCATTGACCAGAGTTTATCACATATCTCTGGTTGGGATCCTGCCTAGCTTAGCATAAGACAAAAATGGGGGGGAGGGAAAAAAAAATCGTCTGAATAATAGGAGGGATTTGTAGCAGCTGAGGATTTGCATTCAAATGTTCAGCAGCCTCCTCTGAGCTCGAGTTTTATCATGTCTTTACAGCCAACAGCTTGTTTATGAATAAAAAATGTGGCATGAAACCAGAGGAGTGAGTTGTCTTTGTTTTGTCAAGTGTGCGGAGACAAAATGCTCGCTTCTCACAAGTCTTCACTTCATACAAGTCTTCTGGGACGGGGGCAGCTGGCCGCAGGCTGCTACCTGCCCGTTGCCATGGCCAGCGGCACCTCCTGCACCCCTCCATATGCATGAGCCCCTGGCTGGGACCCATCGGGCGCCTATGCAAAGCAGCCCCTGCTTTGACAGGCAGCCACTTTATTAACTCATTAAGCTCATCTTGTTCCCTTAAATGCAGTATAATTACAAATAAAGCTGTCACACTTTGTTTGCAGTTATATAATTTAGCTAAGTGCCGCTGCGACCTGGGCTTCCAGGAGGAAAGGGAGGTTACGAGCCAGGGCCGCCGCTGCACGCGGGGCTGGGGGAAGCGCTGGGGAAGTTTGAGGCCGTCCTCAACGCGGCTCTGTGGCAGGGACTGAACCGAAGGGGGAATCCGCACTATCCCCATTAGCTCCAGGGTGCTGGCACAAGGAGCATCCCCCCTGGAACAAGGAGCAGCCCCCTTTCCTTTGCAGCTGCTGCAGGAAAGGGACAGAAGGACAGGGAGGCTGGGCCAAGGCTGTGCAGTGTGTTCATTCAGTGTGCCCACACAGTGTGCTCAGTCAGTGTGCCCATGCAGTGTGCTCAGTCAGTGTGCCCATGCAGTGTGCTCATTCAGTGTGCCCACGCAGTGTGTTCAATGTGCCCATGCAGTGTGCTCGTTCAGTGTGCCCACGCAGTGTGTTCAATGTGCCTGTGCAGTGTGCTCATTCAGTGTGCCCATGCAGTGCGCCCATGCAGTGTGCTCTTTCAATGTGCCCATGCAGTGTGCTCGTTCAGTGTGCCCACGCAGTGTGTTCAATGTGCCCATGCAGTGTGCTCATGCAGTGTGTTCAGTGTGCCCATGCGGTGTGTTCATTCAGTGTATCCATGCAGTGTGCTCTTTCAATGTGCCCATGCAGTGCGCTCATTCAGTGTGCCCATGCAGTGTGCCCACGCAGTGTGTTCAGAGTGCCCATGCAGTGTGCCCACACAGTGTACTCATTCAATGTGCCCGTGGGTTCCAGCGCTGTGTTCAGGTCAAATAGGGAAGTGGTTGGTGTCTCCTGGCAGCACTTTGTGGCCCGGTGTGGGAGGCAAAGGGCTGGCGAGCGGAGCGGCTGGCGTGCCCCCACCTCTGCCTCCAGCCAGAATACAGAGCAGGGCTGGAGCATCATTGGTAGTCAGGGCACAGAGCTGGGAGGGACACGGGCTGGAAACCAGAGCAGGAGAGGGGAGGAGAAGCAAAGGAGGAGACAGCATTGAGAGTGTGGAGGGAAATGGAGGGATAGGGAGGAGGTGGAGAGGAAAACTTGGCAGGGAAAGGCTGCCAGCCCTCTGCCTCATCTACCTTGTGGGGGAGCACGTGAAAGGCATCTGCCACAGCCTCCACTGTCATGCAGTGGTGTTGCTGGTGGGACATGGTTACTTGTGATGGGGACGGAGGCTTAATGCTGGGGAGGGGCTGATGTGCAGAGAGGACCTGGAGTAGTTCTCAGAGCTGACAGAGGATATATCCTGCTGGAAAGCATGTTGGGTTGTTGAAGATGAGAATTTATTGTTTCTGTCCTTTTCAGAGTGTCAGGAAGAAAGGATAAATATTTATAGAGGTGAGAATAAACAAAATTATGCAAAAAGGCCTTTTTTAACACGTGGTTCGGTTGCAGTCACTTTCCTTGTCAGAGAGGGAGGAGGTCTCATTCAGCAACAGTCCTGGTTAAGGCTTCTGCCACTGGCTTGGCTTTTGTCCTCTGTCTCTGTTCACCCAAGTGCACTTGGAAGCAGTATTATAGCATTATATTGGGGGAGGGGAAAATAAAGGACTCCGGATTGTAAGAGTTTTCAGCTGATATAATATATTTCAGCTGATATAATAAATGATAGAATATACCCTGTTGTGAAAGCATCCCTGACTTCTCTACTCAGAATGGACTTTCCTGGGCAGAAAGCCTGGCTCCTGCTCACTGAGAGCCCTTCCGTGCTCTGTTTGAGCAGGGAAGGTTTGGCCAGGACCATGGGATGCCTGGGAGCTCTGCTCGCAGGATGTGGCCCTGCATCAGCAAAAATTAAGGCTGGTATCTTTGCAAGGGCTGAACAAATTAGCACCTGATTAAGGTCCAAATGCCTTTGGACCTGCTGGATAACCCCCCTCTGATGACATTAAGAGATGATGAGTTGATGCTGGTAGCTGATATTTCCCAGCAGAGCCCCTTTGGAGCTGGAGGGAGATCTGCAGCCTCACATCATCTAGACAGGACCGAGCCCAGGCACTGCCCCTGCCCAGGTACACACAGGAGAGGGGCAGAGCCTGGAGCAGGAACCACCTTCTCATGGCCTTCCTTATGTGTGGTCAGGGTAAAACCTGACCTCAAGTGAACGGGAGCAACGGGGTCCTGCTCCAGTTTGCACACACTCGTCCTGGGAGGACAAGGACCGTGCTTGTCATGCACATTGCACTGTAATAAAGAACAGCTCGTTTAAACGGCCTACCAAGGGAAACAATGGGCTGTGATTCATTTTCCTGGTTTTGCAGAAACTCCTCTAAGGCTGTGTCCTAGATTTAACACAGGTTCTGATAAGGCTGAAAGAGATAAGTCCCAGATTGTACTGCTGTGCCCAACAGACTGGTTACATCGTGCTTGATGACACTTCAGACCCGTTGTCATGACCCCATATAATCCGGCATCCTGGACCATCTGACACACATTTACACTTAACATTTTGTTAGAGACTCTATAAATGAGATCTCTTTGACCTTCAATCCTTGGCTAATTGCTAGTTTCATGTACAAGACTAGCCTAATTTTACGTGATAATTACCTGAAAGTGGCACTACATATGGCATTGCATGTTTGAAATGTCAGAACTGGAAAAATATCAAGTGGCTGGAGTCTTAGGCAAATGGAGGGAGTGGAAGGGTCAGAACAATATACTTTACTGCTCAAATGATGGAGAGACACTATATATCACGATAAACCTCAGTAAATAGTATACATCTGTAATAAATCCTGTGCATAATGTTTGTTGAAGGGGGTTGTATCCATGTGTAGCTGGATGCTAAGGCAGTCATAAAACAAAAAGAGATCTTGAATTTGCCAAAGGTTAAGGCATTCGTTCAACTTGTTTCTTTTCACCAAGGAATCTGCACACTGTAGGTTGTCAAAGAATCCTGAATTTCTCACCCCATGTTGATCCAAGTCTCTGAAAGCCTCCCACATGGGTGAGAGGTGAGGAGCAGCAGTGGGCTTGGTGATGGGGAGCAGCTGGGGGGCAGCTTGAACTAAACTTTTCATGTTTGGAGGATTTCCAAGAGAAAAAAAAAAATATACCCTGTTGCTGTAGCTGAGTGGGTGAGGAAACAGGAGTGGGATGGCGTGGCTGACAGCAGCAGGTAGGCAGCACCCCAAAACCATCCAGCCCTTGGGGAAACCCACCTGGAGCAGTGCTGGTGCCCCGGGCTCTCCCTAATTGCTGGTTGGCTTTGCTGGAAGTGTGATTATGCTGCTTGTTTGCTTACCAGGGTGTAACCACCAAACAGTGTTGCATCCTGTATTTGGATTTAATTAATTGGTTAATAAGATTATAATTAATGAAAATAAATTAAAATAACTTGAGTAATTAATTCACTGTAAACATTATTGACAAGGCTTCCTAAATACTGTAAACTCAGATTTAAAGCCCTAGTGAGGAACACTGGGTCGTGGGATCATTGTAATTAGAGGTGGAACAGACCTATTGGATTATTGAGCATATCCTCACAGAGGGGCTGGGTATATGTCCAGATATGTATGTGTGTGTATGTTGTTGGGCTTTTTAGCTTCTCAGCTTTCTGGTACTGCTTTCAATGGGTTAGTGATGCTCCTCTCCGACAGACACTTCTATTATTTTCAGGTTCTCAGACATCCCCTGTTGTCTGAAATTTTACAGACCATTTTTAAACACCCAGATCTGTTTGATTTTTCCCCTGAGGCTTCATGTCAGCCCCAGGCAGAGGATAGGATTGTTAACAGTTCTCAAAATGATGTCCAGCACGTAGGGAGTTTCAGCACAGGTTGGAGCAGGAGATTTCTTCCAGAAAGGGTGAGGAGCACCACAGCATCACCAGCACTTACCTCTCTGTGTCTGTCTGGAGGCTTGCAAAAAATCCAGCCACAGCCCTCTGCTGTCTCTTGGGCAGCATTTAGCTACAGTGATTTGGGAATGAATGGGGGTCTTTGGGTAATAACACTGCGTGGCAGCTCCCCACTCCTGTGACGGGTGTTGGACTCTCCTGGGGTTTTGGGTCTGGACTCGAGCAGCAGGATTTGAACTTGCAACATCTTTCCCCATCCCTTTTCCATCCCTTGTTCTCTCTTGTGTCAGTCTGCAATGTAAATAGTGAAAATGCTTGCTGGAAAAAGGCCTCAAACACTATGTTTTAATTACAGTCCTCAAATTGTAGGGTCAGTTTGCAATTAGAGGCAGAGCTTCCATCCTGTGCAATCAACATCTGCAGGAGCTGGGACAGGAAAGCACATGAACACTGCACACACCCCCTTCCACCAGCACCTCATGCTTCCCACTCTGCCAACAAAGCACATTTTGTAGCCAAACATCAGAATTCAAGGCATTTGCAGTGCATCTTCTCCCTGCAATGTCTCAACCCCAGCCTGTTTTCTCAGTGTAAAAAACTAATCCTTTTAGAAACATGTAAATTGGGAAACATACCTGGTGTCAGCCGGAATCACATCTCCTCCCCTGTGTTTGCTAAGATTAAGCACTTTTCTTCTCTGTCCTTCTATGCAAACTGATAAGCAGTTGTTTTATCAGATAATAAAATGGTAAACAGCAGGGTAAACAGGTTGGTAATAGTTTTAGTGCAAAAAAGCTTTAGGGGAACAAGAGGTATTTGAACTTCAGCCTCCTGTGACCAGCTTGGCCAAGTCAGGACACCCTCCAGGTTGCCCATCTCACTAATTGTAAGAGCAGACAACTGAATCCAGTATTTCCGCAGGTCTCTGTGATACATGGGCGTAGGTGCTGGCATTGCATCCCACTGGTGATCTCTGGGTGGCAAAGATAGAGCCAGAAAGGACCTATCTTTCTGGAAAAAGCCATTATCAGGTGCTGTCTTATTTTAACTAGCTCGTTAGTTAGCAGAGAGTGGCCCAGCACTCACCTCACGCTTCCCAAAAGCTTGACTGTGCCAGCATCAATGTCCCAGGGTATCTTTATGGGAATTCGGGGCATGTGCTAGCTCCAAGGCCCAGGCCTGGCACTGGGGCTCTCTGGGTGCCATGGCAGGGGATACATGTGCCTGTGCCTTGCTTCTTGCTGCCGCCGTTAGTGTTCCTGGTGTCTGAGCCGGCCCCTTTGCAGCCAGCACAGAGCTGCATCCCCGCTGCAGGTTGCAATGTGTCTGTACCCAAACATGGTGGGAGCAGCAGAATTTTACACTGTGGGGAGGTTTGCTGTGTTATTTTACACCTTCCAGGTTTTGTTGGGTAAATATGTTTGGCAGAGAGCGGGACTGAGCTCTGCAGAGCAGCCCTGGGGCTCTCTGCAGCCCAGGGCAGCATGGTGACCTACATTCCCTGGATCAAATAGCTGTGCTCAGCAGAAGTCCCCTGTAAGGTACAGTGGCTCCAGGCTGCCTTCACACCTGCCTGCCCCTAGGGCCGTGTAAAGCAGGCATCCAGCTCAGTGGCTGTACAAATGTTTGGACTGAACTCTCCATAACATCCTCAGCCCATGTGGGGACTTTTGCCAGGCCCAGGCATACAGAAGCATCCCTTGGGAGCCCACGCAGGGCTCTCTGCAATGAGGAGGTGGTGTTCTAGGGGGATAGCACTGCCTTGGTTCTCCCCGCAGACCCATGGAGATGTGGCTGCTGGGGATCAGATCCTCTTCCTTCACCTATGTGGTAAAGTCACTGCATTGCCCTAGGCACTCAGGCCCATGGCTCCAGCTAGGCCAGTGTGGTGGGACATGTGGTGCTTGAATCCCACAAGAAACATGTTGGTACCCATGGCCATAGGCAGAAGTTTGTTCTAAAGGCCAGCACTGAATCCCCTTTCACAGATCTGCTTGCAAGGAGGTAACAGGCATCCCTACAGCCCCCAATATTGGGGTTTGCACACTTTGGGTAGCAACAGTGTGATTTGGAGATGCATTTTCTCTCCTGCCACATCTATGGGGGAACATGCTGTTGCCCTCACTGTGCTTTGGCTGCAGGAGCTGGCACAGGGCTGGGGTTGTGGGGTGGAAGCCCCACGTGTGGCACACGGCCACGGAACCAGCAACCATCACACGGGACAGATGCTGCCTTATGTCAGCTTCCCTCTGCCTTATACTTAAAACATGCTTCATATTTTGTGCTGACTTAATACAACATGGATAGTTGTACTTTCCAAGTAGCTGGCAACCCTTAATCAATGTTAATTGGCTCTAATTAGCATATGTTAATTAATGATATTTACTACAAATTAAAGGTATGAGTGCTCCCAGAGGGTTTCCTGTTCATCCAATTAGTGCCAATTAGTTGCAATTAACACGTGTAAATGAGATGCCATTGAACCCAAAACAAACAGCACATAGCCGGCTGTACTGGCTTGCCATTGAACTTGAGCAGGCGGTGGCAAGGGGAGGGGAGAAGGACTGCAGAGGGCTTTGCAATAACTGGAAGGTCTCTAACATCTATTTAAGCTGCCTCATTATGTCTCATTTTGTCTCTTACTTTGTGGGAGCAAGTTGAAGGAAAGTTGATCTGCATAAAAGCCCTTGGCAGAGTGAATGGGACGTGGTTCCTTGTCACGTTGGACTGCCAAAAGGCCATGGCGCTGCTTTAAGAAAACTGCCATGTTCATCTTCATGCCTAGTCCTGACTCTGCATTTGGCAGAGGTGATGCACAGCCCCAAAATCAAGGGCAGATGAGACCCAGCCTCACGCTCCAGTGCAAGCATGGCTGTTCCACAGAACAACAATCACCTCAACTAAGTCCCCAGTCTGCTCTTGTTATTTTTGCCCAGCCACTCTTCAGCACCATCATCAAAAGGTGCATTTTTGGTACTTTGCTGCTCAGTTTTTTTGGCCTGGAGGTAAATGCATCCACAAAAGTTTCTTGCCCTCAGCTTGAATTGCACATGCAATCTGGCAGGCAGCAGAACAAATTGTCATAATTGTGTTTAATTAAAAACCGTAAATGGATTATCTTCAGGTAAGGATGATTTATTTAACTAATCAGTCTGATCACACAGAATGTATAGTCTGGAGATGGAAATCATTTGGGGGAAATGGGTAATTCCTTTTCCCATCAGCCCCAAAGTCAGTCACAATTTTAGCACAAACTCCAGCCCAGAGAGAGTGTTAAACCAAGTGCATGACCCTTCACCTGAGGAACATCCTCTCACCCCATTTCTCTTGCACTTGAGTTATTCTTTTCCTTTTCTTTCCTGTTTTCAGATGAAAACAGCTGCGTAGTCTTATTTTTGCATAGTCTGTGCTATACACCATGGGCTCAGCCCTGAGCTCCACAGACACACGACCCCTCACCAGGGTGGGGTTGATACCCCTGGGTATCCTCACTCCAACCATTCCTGCCACACAGGGGGATGTGGCTCAGATGCTGAGCCCAGGGCCAGGCACTATAAAAGCCAAATGAACGTAATTAATTGACCATCTGCTTGAAAAGCCAAGTCTTGGGTGCACTGAGGGGTGACTGTCACGTCACAAGCCTCTGAAATCTCTCTGGAAGTTGGGTGTTTTGGATACTGTTGTCCAGCTCAGACATCCTGAGCTTTTCTTTAGATTTATGTGAATGCTCTTCATTTTCTGAAGGTGGAGGTGTTCTCTGGTGTGATGCAAAGCCTGAAGCTGGGGGTTTGTCATCTCCAGGGCTGGCAAGGAGAAAAAACAAAGGGAAGATGCTGGCCAGTAGCTGCATAGCCAGAGAAGGGTCTTTGCAGACCTTAGTCCTCCCTTGAGCCCCATAAAAATCCCCTTGTTTTGGTTGCATGTTTGGGGAATTATTAGAAACTATTACAACAGGAGCCGGGAAATAAGGCACCTGTGGTGTTTTCTGTTATTCTTAGGAAAATTCTCCTTGTGTTTAATAGGTGATGTTTAATAAAAATGAAAATGAGCTTATCCTGAGCAGGCATGCACGCCAAAAGCTGGCATTTAAATTAGAAATTATGATTTAATAACTTGTCAAGAAACTCACCAATGTAACAGCGTGATAATTATTGAAAGGAGGCTTCATAAATACTGGAATACCGTGATCCATTATCAGAACTGAGCTCGTAAATGCCCCGTGATGTCTGCATAGGGCTGGGCTGCAAACCTCTGGCCCTCGCCAGGAAAATCATAGAATCACAGAATTATTTTGGTTGGAAAAGATCTTTAAGCTAATGGAATCCCAGCCCTCCCCTCACCCTGCCCAGCCCACCACTAACCCCTGGCCCTCAGCACCTCAGCTCCACAGCTTTGGGACTCCTACATGGCTGGGCACTCCCCCAGCTCCCTGGGCAGCCTGGCACAGGGGCTGACACCCCTCTCAGGGAATAAGTTCTGCCTCAGCTCCAATCTCAGCCTCCTCTTGGGCAACTTGAGGCCATTTCCTCTTCTCCTGTCACTTGTCACTTGGGAGAAGAGACTGACCCTCACCTCACTCCAGCCTCCTGTCAGAGAATTGCAGAGTGCTCCTGTCTCCAGACTGAACAACCCCTCAGGGTTGAATGCTCTCAGGGTAGTGCTACCCACAGTGTCTCAAGGCATCCCCATCCCAGGGATGATGTACCATGAGCTTTGCTTGGTTCATTGTGGGTCTGTACCTTTGCATAATAATGGCAATTGTGTCTGAGGCATCCACTGTGTGTGGGATGGGCAGGAGGGAACTGCGGGTACATGGGCAGGGCTGGGCAGGGAGGGCTTCTGCTCCAGGCAGGGGGCCTCCAGGTCCCCAGGAGGCGTGTGCAGGGTGCAGTTTGGTGAGGTGTGAGTGGGCAGGCAGGTACCTCACTGTGGGTTTAGCAGTGTCCCAGCTCAGGCCCACACCAGCACAGCGTGGCAGGGCCACATCGGGGCTGCAATGGTGAGCAGGATGCGCTACAGGAGCCAGCAGGGCTGGAGGCAGCCGGAGTGTGTCAGGCCCCGGCGCTGGGGAGGATGTGACAGATAGGGCTAAAGAGCTCGAGCGAGCCTGAGGGAGGTTGACCATGGCCCAAGGCCGCCGAGCAGTGTCCAGCCCCAAAGGGATCCACTGCAGACACCCCTTGGAGCTGGCCCCCGCTGACAGGGCAGAGCTTTCTGTGCAAATCACCCCACAGCAAAAAGGATGGACAGTCACAACTGCTCCTTCACACCCCCTGAGCCTTCCCTAAACTTGTGACTAGGGAAAATTCTCTTTGGTGGGGCTGGATTGTTTGAATCGTGTCCCATCTCTTAATTTAAACAGAACGTTCTCATAAGGGCTTCTTAATGTACACTTTAAATTACAGTCTTGACTTTCTGTTGGTTGATTACAGTGTATGGCTCTCAGTTGGAAGGCCATTATTTCTGCTATGATTTACAAAGCAGTTAAAGCAAAATCTGTGTAATAAATATTGCAATAGATAATTCTGTGTATTTAAATGCAACAGAGCCGTTGGCACAATGTTTGGTTGTCAGGAGGGTGTGAAAAATCCAGGCAAAAGCAACTGGCAGGCTCAGGTTTTGGTTTCTGGCTCAGCAATGTGTCTTGGTGGGGTGACATCCCAACAGGAGCTGGAGAGCAAGGAGCTCAGCTTGAAGTTCTCCCATTAAATGTAAGCCATGCCCAGTATGTTGCTTATAGTACAATTCCTGAGAACATTCTATGCCATAGTTAAAATGAGCCTTAAAGGACCACCAATATCTGAGCCTGACAGCCCAGTGTTTGTGGCAGACTCCTGCCATAAATTCAGGGAGTGGAAGTGGACTCTCAGTCCAGATTAACTGCAGTGAAGGAAAGCAAAAAGAAAACTATACAGGAAAGCCAGAAATTCCCTGCAACCCCAGCCCAGCCTGTCCTGTGCTGTTCAGCAAAAGCTGTCTCCAGATAACTCAGAGCAGCAGAGGAGGGTGTGTGGCAATACCCAGAGCTCTGTCCCATGCCCTGGGATTCTGACCCTGCTGCTGCTGCCCTGGGACTGCTGGAGCAGGCTGGGTGCCTTCTTGCACACAGCTTGGAGAGAGAAAACACAATAATTGAGGTGGCAGCTTCGGCACTTAGGGTTTTTTTTCCCTTTGTTGATGGTTTTTCGAGCTCACCTTGTAGTCCTGCAGTGGCATGGGGCTGGGCTGTGGGGGTTATGTGGGGCAGCACCACTCAGGATGGGGTTTGTGGTTGCAGAGCAGGATTGAGGGGCTGTAGCAGCTCCTGTAATACAAACAGTCTCAGTAGTAATAATTAAATGTCACTTCAGAGTGGCCAGAGATTTCCAAAATCTTGTGAACTGGAGCTTCTCTGGCCAGGAGACCCATAAGAAAGGATCTTCCTTCCACTCAGGACAGGAGGCTTTGAAGAGCTGCCATGGTCTGTGCTGATTCCTGTGTTGGCACCCCCTGAGTGCCAGCAGGACAGAGGTGCCAGGTGCCTCAGGGATGAACCAGCACCCTCAGCTCAGCCTAACCCTTCTTCCTTCAGTGTGACTTTGGCTGTAAAGACTTAAATGTTGCTGACAAAACAAGTCTCATAAAAGCTGAGAAACCTTACAAGGTAAACAGGGAAAACTGGCTGCTCTTGGTCAACTTGTGGAATTAATACTTTTGAAAGAGCTTTGGTTGTGTCTCCTCGTGGGCGTGTGTCCCTGTTTCTCAGGGATTCTCAATGCCTTCATCCTGCTCCATTTTTTCTTACTTTGTGACTGGCCATCCTGGGGGAAATTCTTGGGGATGAGTAGAGAGAGAGAACTAAAAATAACAAACTGTGAAAGAGATGGGGACAAATAGGTCTCCCGTTTCCTCTAAACCAAGAAAATGTCAAGGAAAAAAACTTTCATACAGATTTTTCCAGTATTTTTCAGTGAAAAAATATGTTTCCTCAGAGAAATTTCAGGTCACTCTATGACTAAATAGTGAAGCTGCTTATTATTCTGTCTGGTGCTTCAGGACTTCTTTTTTTTTTCCTTAAGTGAAAGCAACTTGAGGGAGAGAGAAAGTCTCATTGACACTAAAATCAAATAGGTGTGTTTGAAAGTAATTGGACTGGCCTGGAAAAAAAAATAGTCAATAATTTTGAATTATCAAATGGCCATTGTGCCATGTGAGCGGGAGCAGGGAGGCTCTGTGGCACTGCGAGTCAGAGCCATGCCAGCACAGCACAGGGGCCAGGGCCAGGGCCAGGGCAAGCAGGCAAGGACTGCTGCAGGGCTCCCCATGCCCATCCTTCCCACACCTCCCCACCGTGGTGCAAACACAGCAAGTTGCTCTGGAACACTAGGAAAAACAATTCTGGTGTTGAGGTGAGGAAGCCCTGGCCCAGGCTGCCCGGGGAGAGTGTGGAGACTCATTCTTGGGATGTTTCCAAACCCACCTGGACACCTTCCTGTGCCCCCTGATTGAAGGGAACCTCCTTTAGCAGGGGGTTGGGCAGGATGAGCTCTGGAAAGCCCTTCCAACCCACACTGATCTGGGATTCTGTGTGATCTGAGCAGCCTCCTGGGCAGCCACAGCTCCACGTGCCAGGGCTGCAAATACTGATGGTTTCTTGGGGCTGAGATCCCTGCCTGGTCCCCTTACTTGGCTGGGGCTGGCAAGACCAAAATGCAATGACCTGTGAGACTGTAAGGCCAGGTCGACTGGGGATTTTAGACCAAAAATCCATCTTTAGTGTTTCCTTTTTTTTTTTAAAAAAAAAAAACAACAAAACTAAAAAGTGCCAGAAGCTTTTTGTTTTGTTGTTGTTTATGTTACATTCTCCTACCTTCCTTCCCTTTTCCGCTAAGGAGAAGCAAGGTAGCACACCTTTGTTATTAAGAAGTGATGCTGTGGCCCAAAGCCCCCCGGAGCCCCAAGGGAGCTCTGTCAGACTGATCCTGCCGGGTGGGTTTACAGTGTTCCCTCCCCACCCCATGTCATCTCCTTCATCCCAAGACAGTTTGTCACTGGCTCTGGCCAGGCTGCCATATCTCTCACCTCCCCTCCCCATAAACGTGGGGCACAGAGAAAGGTTAAATTCAGGTCAGCCCTCCCCAGTAACACGTTTCTGTGAGTGTCCCTTGGGAAGCTGTGGGGATCCCTGTGCCTGGTGCCCACGGACCCCAGCAGCTCTGAGCCAAGGTGATAACAGTGGTGGACACAGGGTTGGGGTCACAGCCCCCCACTTCCTGCACCATGGCCCCCTCCAAACAAACAGAGCTTATGGTGAGCTGGGGAGATGGATGGTAAACAACTGAGCCTTTGAAGAGTGACAATGAAATAAATCAGGCAGTTCTTTTGTTGGCACACTTGATAATGCTGTTACCCCCAAGAAGGGGCTGTCAGGAACACCTGAGCCCGTGCCAGAGCTAGGGCTGGGGGATGCCAGGGCAGGCAGGGGGCTGCACACAGGACCATCCCCTTCCACAAGGTATGAGGTTGGCCTCTGCCTGCCTGGGTGAGCAGAATTCATCAAGTGTCATGGCCTGAGATGCATTTTACTGGTAGTCAGTGGCTGTCGGTGTGTGACTTCAGTCAGTTCCCCAAACGTGTCCTTGGCTCCACCAACTTGGAGCATCTGATGCAGGGAAACTCGTGTTCCATTTTCCCTGTAGCTCAACAGATTGGGACCAGGATTGCAACCTGGTCCTGGGTGTTTATCCTGTGGTGGGAAGGATTTCTCCTCCTGGGTTTGCCTCTCTCCACTGAGCCACACGGTCCTTCCCCAGCCATGGGACCCTGGGGGTCTGTGCCCCAGAAGTGCTTCAGCACCTCCACACAATTGGTTTTGGGCTCATATTTGATTAAAAATGGTGGAATTGGTTGAATTTACTTCTGTGAATTCACCAACTAAAGCTGAGCTGATATAAGCTGGGTGTCAGTGTGTTCCTGAAAGTGCGCACAACCCTTTGTTTTCATTAAATCTGTGTAAAATTGTGCTTTTATATGACGTGACTCTGTGTAAATCCTGCTCCTGACTCAAGACAAATCTGAAGTAATCCTCATTTTAGCTGAATTACATGTTTCTGGACACCTCTCTTCATGCTGGACTCAATGAAGGCCGTGCAGGCAGGCCATGCACCTCCTGCCCTCCCACTTTAGGAATTCCCAACTTTCCATTAGATTTGGATTGGAACAAGAGGGTGGACAAAGAAATGATGAAGAGGAGAAGGAAGATCCTTCCTCCACTGAGAGCTTCAGCCCCTGGTGCACAGGCTTCACTGTGCCTTCACTGAGACTTCTCAGTCCCAGGGTATAAAGTTAAGTCAGTGCTTAAAATCTCAGTGGATGAGCTATAGAAGTTGGATGTATTTCTCTGTCCCCTTAACAAGGAGCAGGATCTGTCCCCAGATCCCTGTGGCTGAAGGGTCAGAGGGCTCTGTGCCTCCAGCCATCCCACCCATAACAAAGGAGAAGACAGAGAAAAAGAAAGGAAGGGGAAAATATACGGGGGAAAATGAGGAGTGCTGAGCTGAAGTTGTGCTCCTTCAGCTCCCTCCGATGCCCATCATTACTATTAAGCAACCCCTCACAACACCACTCTGCCTTTTCTAAAAGAATAACTCCCAGCCTGGGAAACAAACCTGGAAATGCACAAAAGTCATCAGAATGGCTCATCTACAGAGGCTTTATGAGAAACATAACGAGGCAAGGGCGAAAAAAAATAATGTAACATGCAGCAAATTGCCATTTGGAATTGAGCTGGGGCTGTGTGCTGGAAACACCAGCTCATCAGCAAGGGGGGCACCTGCAGCCCTCCCTCCAACCCCAACCACACAGGCTCATTGATATGCAGTTATTCACGTGTGCAGTAAATTCCAATTATGTTTACAGATGTCTGCTTAACATTTATGGAAAAGGAACCTCAGCATGTCTGAAATGTCCTTATAAGGCCTTGGTTTCTTTTCCCCCCCCTATATTTTTTCCCAACACCAATTTAATTATGTTTTACAGATTTAAAATTAAAGGAAACCCCCCCTACAGTCCAGCTGAGCTCTGTTGTAGAAGGTTTAACATCCAGTGCATGTGTTTTTGCTGTGTGACCACAGCATGTCCTAACTATATTTTTGTTGTTGTTTTCATATAAATTCAAGAGTTCAGTTGATATGTTTTTAGACACAAACACACACACACACACACACACAAAAGCAACCGAGGCAACAAATGAGTTCAGTAAAAGCTGCACAGGTTTTTAAATGGCTTAGACCATTTTCAATGGCTTAGGTTTTAAATGATGTAGGTTCTTTGTGGCATTTCTTTATTTCAGAGCACTGCTCCATTGCTCCCTGGCAGTGCTGCTCTGTCAGACACTGGGGTGTGAGTCCTGCCTGCTCAGGTACCGTCTCATCCTCCACCGGCGAAGAAGTTTTGCATCCATCCTTGTTTTTCCCTGTCAAAGGTGTTTCTTACCCTTCCCCTCGCTGGACACGCATGTTTCCTGCTCCTCTTTACGTGTTTAGCTGCAGTTTGATGCTGAGGAGTGTGGTGTTGTCACTGTTGCTGACTGCAGTGTTGGTGGGGCCAAGTAAGACATTCTGGGAGCCTCAGTGCATGGGGAGCCCGGATGGATCCAGCAGCCACCTGGGCACACACCTGCAGAGATGGAGTTTCTGACTGTAATAGTAATGAAAAATAATGTGTATTTTCAAGAGGCACAGGGCAAGAAGCAGCAGTTTTCATGTGCTCCTGGCTCTGGGCTCTAAAGGTGGCTGCAGCCTCAGGAGGTGATGGACTTGCCTGGCCTGATGCCCTTCCCTTGCAGGAGGGATTTACTCCAAGGAAAAGGGTATGTTCTGCTAATACTCAAACTGCTGTTTTCAAACATTTTTCCTCTTCTTTCTCCCTGTCTTCAGAACACTCATGGTTTATTACAGCATGTAGTCTGAGCAGCATCACAGTGAGCAGCAGCCTGGCTCTGCAGATGTCTTTCTGGGGACAGCACATGTCCTGCTGGGCACCAAGCCCCTGGTACAACCCCAGCGTGTCTGAGACAGGGATTTCCACACAAAACTGAGGGTCAGAGTACTTTCTTGGTGCCTCCCTCCCCTCGCTTTTTGTCCCTTGGTGCTCTGCAGCAATGTAGGTTACCCCAGGTCCCACCCTGGTGTGTCCAGGATGGCATCGGGTCTCTCAGCACAACTGTCCCTGTCTGTGTGGTGACTCATTTGAAGTATTGCCCTCCAGCCCCCTGGCACAGCTGCTCATGCTGGTGGTGTATATGCTGGAGGTGTGGCAAAGCTTTTCTGTCATGTTTTTAAAGCAAGTCAGTGTCTCATATATGAAAGTATCTGAATTCAAATAAGAGAATGGAAACCACCTCAGTCTTTGGAAAGAGCATTTTCCTCCCATGTGAAGCCCCAGCACCTTAGAATATGAATCTGGGGGTTTTAAATGCTGCAGTAGGAAATCGTCTTGTCAGAGCACACAGGGCCCTAAACCCTTCCTCAAACACTGGAGTGCCCAAGGACTCTGCTCTGGAGGTTTGCTTGTCCAGGACAGAGGTGGGAAGGTGTGTGCCTCCTTGTGCAAGGGACCTAAGCTCAGGTTTGTTTCGCATTAACACCTTATTGTTTGGTGTGAAGCCCCCAGAGGGAAGGGCAATGGGCAGAGGTGATGTGCAGCACACAGCCTGGCTCTGCTCTCCTGCTGCGTGTCACCCCCTGCCCAGCCCCTGCGGTGATGGAGCTGCTGGCACCGCTGCAGGCTGCCCCTGCACAGGGAGAGGAAATGCTTCCCACCACAGGCTTTGGAGCAGCTTCTCTGCTTTTACAAGAAAAGTGATTACAGACCACCAACATAAAATTGGGGGGAGGGGGGCAGGCTGGTTTGAGAGCAGGCAGTTGACCCCAGACTTGGAGATCCATCCAGGGAGTCTTCCCAACATTCAGGTCAGGATGATGACAAACACCCAAGCTCCTTCAGATGGGCTAAGTGACCCTTTGGAAAGCCCCCCTCAGATGGCAGCAGGCAGGCTGGAAGGTCTGGACCGAGGGCAACAGGTTTTAATGTGAAGGGTGCTGGGTGGGAAGGAGTGCAGCCAAGAGGAAGACCACGCTGTGGTTAGAGCACCCTCTTTGATCTGAGAGCATATGTGGAATACATGTGCCAAGTTTTTTTTTAAATGAGTTTTGTTTATTAGCACACCCTTAAGGAAATAAACCATACATCATTGGGAGTGATGTCTCACCAGCCATCTTCATTATTATTAACACTTTTATCTAATATCCACACGAATTTCTCTGAGCCATTTATTCTGGAGTCTTACAGGCTTTACAAATCTTAACTAATTACAGCAATGAAGCTTTTATTTCAACAACTGGGAAAAAAAAAAAAAAGCAACCAAAAAGCCTGCATTGGTGGAGAATTCTGCAGACTCAGAGTTTCTGGGTCTGAACGTCTTGGGAAGTTTCCATTTTCATATCCAGACGACTTCAGCGTGCTCCCAGCATAAGGCAGATCAGCGCAGTGGAGCTCCTTCAGATAATTGTTGTCACTGGAAACAGTGTAATTGCACATGCAGGAGAAGGAAAATCTGCTCACTAGGGTTTGAGGTTGCTCCTGAAGGAAGCATGGAGAAATAAGGGACTCTCCATTTGAAACAAGGTTTACTTGTTTCTAAGTCAAACCAGCTCCTGCTCTCTGGAGCCGCTTTCAGCTGTGAACAGAGAGAGATGAGAAGAGCATACCTGGCTGATGGGGAGCTCTCAGGGCTCAGGAACTTGTGGGGGACAAAATGACAAGATCTGAAAGGCCCTGGGTGAGGAGAGGAGCAGGGTGATCAGTGATTGTGGGTAGGCAGCGCAGTGCATGATGTTCCGGGGAGCAGCTGATGTGGGCAGTTGTGAGGTGTAATGTTAACAGCCTGCTGCCAGGAGTTCAACAAACAGCCCTGTGCCGAAAGCACCAAACTACAAACAGACTAGTTCAGGCTGTGGCATAACAAAGCCAGGGGTGAGCAGCCTTTCACGTGACATTTTTGCCACTTAGGAGTGATGATGCAGTCGTGGGGCTGTGTTTCCAACGCGAGACATCCCCTCCAGTGCTGCTGCTGCCAGACCCCAGAGCCTCCTCTAGCCCTCTGCAGCAGCCCTGGGGAGGGCAATGCACATGAAGTACTGAGGGTTTTGTTGAGTTTTTTTACCTCTCTACCAGGAAATATGATAAGGAAGGGAGCTGAGGGGTGATGGAGTTTGAAGGATGCACATCCACATGGGAGTTGGGAGATTTGGGTTGTGTACAACTCTGGGTGGCCCTTGAGGAGCTGCTCCCCATTCTGTGCCTTCTGTGCTCTGGCAGGGATCTCCAGGCCTGCCTGGAACACAAGTGGCAATCATGTTGAGGAATATTTGTTTTTTTAGAACAATATGTACTTCTAAGCTTGGAGGATGGGTAACCCTGGCATGTGGCTCTACCCTGCACAGGGGACTTGTCCTGGTGTGCAGCAGAGCATCGTCAGGCAGGACCCTCATGGGGACTGAGCTCTCGCCTCAAAAATAGAGCTGAAACTAATGAAATTTCACACTCTAGAACAAAATGATCTAGTTTTTAAATCTTGGAAATGGTATATTGATGCACTTCAGAGGGATGGGATTGTGGCTGTGTATGCCATATCCTTGCTGTAGTGTTGAATGTATGCGTAGAACATAGACCATCCCTTCCTGTACACGGCAAGGGGAGCTATCGGGGGGGTTGAACATGCATTTCTTTATAAAATAATATCTTTGGCCACAATTCCTAACTGCAAAGTTCCAGTTTCATGCCAGTGCAGTGGTGACCCTACAGAAATCAGATGCTCACTAGCCTTGAGCAGCACAAGACTAACGAGCCCTGTGCCAGATACCTCTTAATCGCCTCCACGCTTGCAGTGCAGGGCTGTGTGGGCACTGGGAGCCACGGGCACCCACGCAGCCTTTTACCTGGCTCTTGCCCACCTAGCCCAAGCAGACAAAATCCTGTGCTGACCTGCTGACACCTGGCAGCCAGGAACTTTGTGGAGCTCAAACTGTATACAGCAGACTGCCTCAACTAACGTGTGTATGATGAAGCAGGGAGAAAGGGTGGCACGCCGTCAGGGGTCTTCAAATAGAAGCCTGTGTAAGTAGAGTATGATACAGGATATCATATAGTAACAGGGTATCAAACTACAGAATCTATATATGGAAGAGGAGGTTGAGGCTATGCAGACAGATACAAACCCAGCCAGGAGCTCTGGATTCATCCCTGGACAGCGAGGGCAGTTTGTGGTGCCGCAGTATCTGCTCCAGGCAATGCTGTGCCATCCCCCCAGCCAAGACCTGCTCCTCACGCTCAGGAGGCAGGCAGAGGACATGCTGAGGAGCAAGCAGGCAGAGGACAGTGCTGGTTTCCCACCAGTGCAGGAGCACTATCCCTGTGTTTTATTGGGATAGTCCTGTTTGGTTTGATTTCCATTCCTTTTCTCCAGGGCTCTGTGTGGCGGTGATGTCAGACATTCTGATGACGACCAAAAAAAAATCCCTCTTACATTGGGAAGCCTTTTCTCCAGCTGCTTGCAAAGGACAAGCAATGCAGCAGTGACAGCGTTCAGCAGAGGAAAAACCATGCAGTTACTCCTTTCTAAGCAGGAAAATGCCTTCCTGTTGGGCAGGAGGGTACTGTCCACCCTCAGAAACAAACAAACAAACAAAAACCCAAAGAATTTGCCCAATGTCATGCAGCAAATCAGTGGCAGGAGCAGGGGAAAAGGCCTGGATACCCTCTTCCCTCTGACACTGCCTCTGCCACATCTCCTGACATGTTGGGTGGATGCGATTGACTCTGGCTCCCAGGGAAGTTCAGCGACTGTGAAATTAGTAAATTACACAAGCCCACAGAACTTAGAAAAACAATATAATCCTGGGGGTACTGAAATAATTAATTTGCTAATCAACTACACCTTGCTTTTTTTAATTGGCAAAGAGCACTCTGTTTTGTTTCCCCATTTGAGCCACCTCAAGAGGAGAAGGTATTTCAGGCAGCAAAGCCAGAGGGGCCCGGGGCAGGGCTGAGCGTGGGGGCACGGCAGCCCGGTGGATCAGGATACGGGAGAGCAGCTGCCTTGGCACCTCAGTGACCCCAGCGAGTGCTGGGCGATGCTTTCGGGGAGAGAGGCCCTGGCTGTGCCCTGGATGCAGCCACCAGCCCGCCGGGGAGCAGCGGGAGGAGCTGCAGGGCTCCTGCAGATGTTTTGTGCTGGTTCGTCTCCCGGTCTCGCTGCACCCTTGTTTGCTTTAAATCATTTCGAATGCGGAGGTTGTCAGACAAGACAATTAACATGGGGAAGGGGGAAAGTATTACCATCCATTATTTGCCATAACATGAATTTAAGCCAGGAAGTCAAATGATAAAATATGTGGTGAAAAGCGGTGGTGGTGGGAGTGCCGAAATGAGTAATAGCCTTGGGCTTCCGAGCCTTGAACTTAACGCGCTGAGTAAATCCCCGAGGTCAAAAAGTATGAAAATTGTTGCAGCTTGGGGAGAGATATTTTAACTTTGCAAAAGGTCCTCGCAAACCCGCCGCTGAGGCTGGAGCTGAGGCTGAGTCCGGTACGGAGCGGCGGCAGCAGCGGGGGCTGCGGCTTGCAGCCGGCCACTGCCCGCAGCCCCGCTCGGGGGGCAGCTGCCTGTAGGGGGGTTGGAGGGGAGAAAATCAAATGCCATCGGGTTTGTCGAGGGGGAGGCTGGAGCGGGGCTGATGGGCGCGCAGAGCCGTTGCGGAGATGCCAGAAGCGCTTTGTGCCGTCGGGAGCGGCTCCGGCGGGGCCGTTGCTCAGCCGGGAGAAACGATCGGACCCGCCGCTGTCCCAACCTTCCCACCCCCCCCCCTCCCAAACCCCCGGAGCCGCCGCGGGGCCGGACCGAGCGCGGAGGTTCCCGCTCCGCCGCCCCTTTCTGCCGCGCTCCAACTCTTCCCCGTTAAAACTCTTCCTCCCCGTCGAGCTGACCAGGCGGCGGAATTTATGGCGAGAGATGTTTTAGCAGAAATCCCCCCGAGTCTCCCTCAGCCCTAAATCCCCAGCCCGCTCTCCCCGGGAGACCTCCTGACACAGAGCATGCCAAAACAGCTCCGTTTTGCCTATGCATTAGCAATCTATTTTACCTTTTTGACATCTCTCACACATAAAACCGTAAGAGAGAAATAAAATATCTGTCTCTGGGCGAAAATAAAGCTTTGCCTCCCTCCTGATCTATAGGATATAAAATAAAGCCATGGCTTTGATAGTGGCTTTTCCTTATACTGGAGTTGCTTTTGCACACAGGGAGACAATGAAGATGGATGACCCGGGGTGGGGGCACCCTCCTGGGGTTTGTTTCACCTTCTTTTTTTATACTGTCCCCCCGCCCCCGACACATCCTTACTTTTTTCTTTCTTTTCTCTTTTATTCGTCTTTTATCTGCCCTTTCTCTCTTTATCAACGTGCACAACTGTCACATTCCCCCCTCACCCCGCCCTGGGACCGGCCCGACCCCAGCCGCTCGCAGCCGAGCTCCCCCCCATCCCCACACCGATACCGGCTCTCGGGAGGGCTCGGGGACACCCCCTCCTTCCCTCCCCGGGACCGCCGCCGGTCCCTTCCCGGCCGCTTTCACGTCCCCGCTCACGCAGAGAACGCACACCTCAGATTTGTAATTATTTATTAACTATATTTCCTATAAACAATGCATGAGCTTGGAGTGGAAGCGACAACATTTAGCGACGTGGAAGGAAACCCGGGGATGTCTAATCAAAGGAGAGGCGGGAGCTGAAGAATAAATAAGAAAAAGACAAGCGGAGCCGGGGGTGCTGAACCGGGATGTTTTCCAGCCTCAGTTACATCTGAACTTCAGTATTTGTTGAGTGCGTTAACCCTGTATATATTTAAGCAGGATGAGGTATTTTTTTCCTGCGAGGAGAAAGTTTCGGGAGGGGGTACCACAACCCTCTCCCTGGACCGGCTGCCCGAGACGGCAGAAGATGCTCCGGGGCCGCGGCGTGTCGGAGCATCCCCCGCCGTGCCGGGCTGCGGAGCGGTGGGAGCTGCCGGTGATGCTGAAAGGGAAGGAAAAGATTTCCTTCTTTAGGAAAACAAAACTAACAAAATCAAGGAAAGCTTAGTGCCGCTAAGTGTCCGTGTCCGGGCGGGAGGGAAGTTTCTTCCTCGGCTTTGCTCGGGGCAGGGGGGATGTACCGGACCGGCGGTGGTCTCCGGAGCTCTGCGGCGTCCGGGACGCGCGGGATCGGGTGTCAGTCCCCGGTAAAGGAGAGAGAAACGCCGTTACGCAGCGCAGTGGTGTGGAAAAGGTGATGATAAAGAGGGTAATGTTTAACTAAAAACACGGGAACGAGACACCGAGAAAACGCGAATTCAAAGCCGCATGAAAGCGACTTCTTTTTCCCGCTGTATTATATTTAAGAGAAATTCGAATGTTGGAGATCTTTTTACTCTTTTAATTTCCCTCCGGGTTTCCTCAGCTCTGAAACACCCCGACCGATTCTCCCCGCGGTACGGGGGACACTCGGGCCAGGAAGAGAAGGGACGCGGGCAAATTGCAAAATGCAATGAACCACCAAAAAACCAAACCCTCCCCTCAAGCCCGACGCGCTGCCCTGGGCGGGGGCTGCGGGCCGGGTGCTGCCGTGCCGCCCATCCCCGTGCCGCCCTTCCCGTTTTCTGGAGAGGGTTTTTCCCCTCCTCCCCTCAGGCTCTGCGGGATCCCCACGCGCGTGTCCCGCGGGGCAGAAAAGGCCCGTGGGAGGCCGACGTTGGCGAGTTTTTCTTTTCGGAGCCTGTTGGAAACAGCGCTGTCATTTTCGCCTCTCAAATGCCCGTGTCGGGGTCCTGCGGGGAAGACTAGAGCACCCCACGGTCCCCGGCGCCCGTGGGGAGCAGCAGCCCTCTGTCTGCGCCTTCCCGCAACGGAGTTTCGGGAGGTTTGCGTTTGTTGAGGCGGGCGGGCAGGGAGTCCCGCCGGTAAATCGGGGCAGGTACGGCGAGTACCCCGCGCCTCGAGGGGGTGTGGAGGGGGCACGGCGGTGTGTGCCCGCCTCGGCGGCCCCGGGCCCTGCGTGGAGCCGGCGGGGCGGGAGGGGGCAGGGGAGAACCAGATGCTTTCGCTAACGCCTGGGAAAGGAGAAAAAAAACAAAAGTCGCTGTGAAAAACTGGTGCTTGATGGACATGAGATGCTCATCTCCTTCCCCTCATTCATCCCCACCACCACATGTCACTTGGGGGCCCGCGGTCAAAGGGAAGGGGTCCCCTGACAGCAGCCTACAGCTGTCGCTTCCCGGGCGGCGGAGCGGGGCCGCCCGCGCCTCCCCGGCCCCGCCGCTCTGCATGAGAAGCGGCCCATATGCGGGGGGACCGGGCGAGCGGGGGCGGGGGAGGGCGCCCAGGGGCTCTATTGATCCCCGCGAGCGGCGGCAAAGCAAACTAACAGCTGGGCAGGGACGCAGAGAGACCTGCGCGGCCCCGACGGGGCGGTGATGGCCGGCTCTGGGGCACCGGGAAACCGGGATGAGGCGGAGGGGACGAGGAAGGGGAACAAATCGTGGACACAACCGCGGGGCTTTTAAACATCCTCATGAGCACCGAGGTGATGCCTTAGCCCGGGGACAGCCCCCGCAGGCTCTCCCGGCCCGAGCAGGCTCCGCATCCCTTGGATGCGAGCGGCGGGCAGGATGCAGCTCAGAGCCCGGAGTAGGTTTTCCCTACTTCGTTTTGCTTTTTATTTTCCAATTTCTCCCTTCCTCACTTTGTTGGTTTGTTTTTTTAATTCCCCTCTCAAGAATAAGGAAAAGGAGGCGTGAAAGAGCGCGCCGGCGTTAACACCGGCAGCTCCCGGGCACCAAGAGTAATCCCGTCCCTCCTAACCGCCCCGGCCACCGCCCGAGCCCCTGGAAGGGAAAAAGCAAAGGAATTTTTATTTGCCAACAAAACCTCGTTAGATTAACGGCGGCCGGTGCCGATCGGCCCCAGACGGGCGCTGCGAGCACAGGCAACGGAATGACCACAAAGTTACCGGCATCTTCGCTCTGCCCGCGGCAGCCGGACGGCATCGGGGCCCGCCGCTCCCTCCCCGCCGGCGCGGCCCCGTCGGAGCGCACCGGGCCGTGGTCCCAGCCCTTTCGCACCTCTTCTCCCGGGAAGGCGAGCCGTGGCGGGTCTTCCCTCGGCGAGGCGCGCCGCACCGCCCCGCCGGAGAGCCTCCGCGACCCCCCGCCGTCGGGGCCTGCCGTATATGATGGGGTGAACCACACCAATCCGGGAACTCGTTTGCCGCCGCTTCCCAGTCAGCCGCTGCGCCGGTCGGCGGCGGGAGGAGACCGACGGGTCCTTATAACGGATACGTAACCCCACGGAGGTTCCGGACCCCAACGAGCGGCCCTATCCCCCGCCTCCCCGCCCGCTCGCCCGTGTACCGACACACCTACCCGCTACAGCACGCTCCCGGGGCCTCCGAGCAGGGCTCGCGTCGGCCGGGCCCGAGCGACAGCGGGCCGTCCGTCGGGCCTCCCGTCCGTCCGTCCGTCCGTCCGTCCGTCCGTCGGGCCGCGGCGCAGCGCGGGCG
>WBNH01012499.1:924587-938546 GCA_013401255.1 Urocolius indicus
TATTATTATTATTATTATTATCTATTTTTTTTCGTCCTTTGATTTTTCTTTGGGAAAAGCACTTTGACTCCTGACTGCTCTACCTCAGACCTGAGAGAAAAAAAAAATAACAAACACTCACCACGCTCGCTTTTTGGCGTTGTTTTTGATTTTGGGGTTTTTTTTTTTTTCCCGTTTTCTTTTTGAACGAGCGCCGATCCTCACAGTCGCTGTTGTGTTCTCGTTACTGTCATCGCTGTCGTGCTTGGTGGCGGCCGGGACTCTGCGGTTGTGGCGAAGCGCTGGTCTCCCCGGGCAGTGGGTGGTTTCTCCTGTGCATCCCTCCTAGGACACTCCAACGAAGATTTGTTTTGTTTTGTTTTGTTTTCTTCCTCCCTTCCTTTTTTAACTCCACTTCTCCAAGGCTTTTAAAACACACGCACACACACAAACAGAGCAAAACTACGCCGGTATTGTCGTCTTTTTTTAAAAAAACAAAATCGTTTATTATTGTTATTTTATTTTTTTTGCTTGACACCTGGGAAACCAACACCCTCCGCTTTCAGAAATAACCAAAGACAATGGTTCACTGTGCAGGCTGCAAAAGGCCAATCTTGGACCGGTTTTTGTTGAATGTACTGGACAGGGCTTGGCATGTGAAGTGTGTTCAGTGCTGTGAATGTAAATGCAATTTGACAGAGAAATGCTTTTCGCGAGAAGGCAAGCTTTACTGCAAAAACGACTTCTTTCGGTAAGTACCGCACCCCGCCGCCTCCTTTGCACCCAATTTTTAATCTCCAATTTGCCTTTTTTTATTCTGTTATTATCTTTTCCGCGGTTGGCACAAACGCCTCTTCCCTCCGGCACACATACAGATCCCCCCGAAACCCTGGTTATTTCTCGGGGTGATGTCCCGGAGCGGGTAGGGGTCACGCTCAGGGAAGGAACCCCCGGGCGCCCCGTCGGGACCCGCAGGACGAGGCCTGCCTGGCCGGTCTCCGCGGGCACCGGCCGAGCTCCGGTTCTCTAAAGTTACCTCTAAACTGTCGACTGGTGACCGAGCGATAGCGGGTGCGGTACGGGCCGGGGGCTGTCCCGGGCCCGGCGCTGAGATGCCGCCGCCGCAGCGGCACTTGCCGGGGCTTCCCGGGGGGGCTTTCCGCGGGCCGGAGCCCGACGTTGTTCCTGGCACAGCCGGAGCCCGGTGCCGCCCCGGCGGGGAAGGCCCGGTGCGGCGGAGCTCCGCGGATCGGTGCACGGCTTCGCACGGTTAACCCGCACCGTGGCCTCCCTGGGGGGCAGCGACTACCCCCGGAGGAGTGATGGAGAGGGGAGTTGGGTACCAGCACTCGCCGGCCGCCGCTTTCCGCCGCGCATCCCGGCCGGGATCAATCCCGGGCTCGGAGCGGACCGGCCGGGCCCCTCCGCCTCGGTCCCCCAGCACACCGGCGATAACGGCAGAGGCCGACTCGGGGCCGGGGTGGCCGTGCAGCCCTTGCCGCCTCACACCGCCACGCTTCTCCCCGGGCAGAGCGGCTGCCGACAGCCTCGCGGGGCGGCCCCGGGCCCCGCTGTGGGTCCGGCCCTCGGCTCCTCGGCTACCGACAGTTTTTTTGTGACCGATTAATATCAGACAAGGATTTCTGCTTAATGTTTATCAGAGCGTCGTTAATCAAGTGTCAGTGGGGAAACCCTGGACAACGGCAACTCGGGCATTTAATTAACGCTTCATCACTCCGCGGGATTTTGTTTGTTTGGGTTGGTTTGTGGTTTTTTTTTTTTTTTTAAGATATCATTTCAGACATTCTTTCCTTGGGAAAAGAGAACGCTCTGGAGTGATACTTTCTTTTGTTTCATTTCGTTTTGCACGGCCGAGCGGTGCTGCGCGAGCGGAGGCCGCGCGGCCGCCTCCGGGGCCGCGGTGTGCCTGCCCGTCGGGGCCGGGCTGCTCCCGGCAGGTCCTGCCGCTCAGGTGGGCGCTGCTGACCCGCTGCCGGGGCTCTCTCCGCAGGTGTTTCGGGACCAAGTGTGCGGGCTGTGCCCAGGGCATCTCCCCCAGCGACCTGGTCCGCAGGGCGCGGAGCAAAGTGTTCCACTTGAACTGTTTTACGTGTATGATGTGTAACAAGCAACTCTCCACCGGCGAGGAGCTCTACATCATAGACGAAAACAAGTTTGTGTGCAAAGAAGATTACCTAAATAACAGCAATACTGCCAAAGAAAACAGCCTGCATTCAGGTGAGGAGCGCGGCTGAAGTGAGAATGTGCTCAGCCCTGGCAGCTCCGCGGGTGGGAGATGGTCCTCTCCCTTTTTCCTTGGCCCTCTCCCTTCTTCCTTGGTCCTCTCCCTTCTTCCTTTCCTCTCTCTCCCCATCCTTTTCCCCTCTCTCTCGTTCACACCGCGGTGCATCCCCCGCCGTCGGTATTTCCCCCCCCCACGGCCGCCTCTAGGCCGAGTGTGACCTGCATTGCTCTCACCCAGCCACCACCGGCAGTGACCCCAGCCTGTCGCCCGACTCCCAAGACCCCTCCCAGGACGACGCCAAGGATTCGGAAAGCGCCAACGTATCCGACAAGGAGACGGGCAGCAACGAAAACGACGACCAGAACCTGGGGGCCAAGCGACGGGGACCCCGCACCACCATCAAAGCCAAACAGCTAGAGACTTTGAAAGCCGCCTTCGCGGCCACCCCTAAACCCACCCGGCACATCAGGGAGCAGCTGGCACAGGAGACCGGCCTCAACATGCGGGTCATCCAGGTACCGCCGTCCCCGCTTCCACCTCCCCCGGGGCATCGCGCACGGCCCCGCACGCTCCGGGTGCTGCGGGGGCTCGAAGGGGCCGCGCCGCCCTTTCAAATCGTTCAGTTCGAGGTGGCCCGGCTGCACTCCCCCATCCCCCCCGCCCCGGCCCCTCCTGATGGGCAGGGGCAGAGCCGCGGTTTTCTTTTAGAAAGTGCTAAAGAACTGCAAATGGTATCGAAATTAATAACCAGAAATGTGAGGGGTTAATGGATAAATAAGAATGAGAATGCGCTGGAATTATTAAAGGGTTTATAAACCCGCAGCGCTGGGGGTAATGGGGGGTTAAAGGACCATTAAAGACGAGGTTAAGATCGGAGAGGCTCAGTGTGAGGGTAATTAGGAGTAATATTGTCAGGGTAATAAGAATTAACTCAATCATTCTTGACCCGCGGGCGGCGGGGAGCGCGGCCGCCGTCACGCGTGGGCTCGGCCCCGTCCGTAACGAGCAGCAGCGCGGTTCGGGGCGCTCCGGATCGGGCCCTTCCTTCTCACAAAAGAGACCTCGGAGGTGGCGGAGGGGATGGGGGGGGTGGTTTTGGGGGTGGCGATATCGTCCGCGGCGGGTCCGTGACCGGCGCCTGTCCCGCCGCCCGCAGGTCTGGTTCCAGAACCGTCGGTCGAAGGAGCGTCGGATGAAGCAGCTGAGCGCGCTGGGCGCCCGCCGACACGCGTTCTTCCGCAGCCCGCGCAGGATGCGGCCGCTGGTGGATCGGCTGGAGCCCGGAGAGCTCATCCCCAACGGGCCTTTCTCCTTCTACGGAGGTGGGTAACGCGGCTCCCCCTGCCACTGCCTCCCGCGCTGGGGTCAGCTCGCCGGGACGAGCCGGTGAGGCTGCGGCGGGACTGATCCCTCCCCCCCCCACCACAACGCTCAGCGGGGGACGCGGGTGGGCGGCTCGGGGGTCTCCTCGCCCTCCCCCAGCCCCCGGCGGTGACTTCCCGGCTGTGAGTGGCGGCTGTGGCCTCGCTGCCCCGGGGCTTGGGCATTTTTGCAGATGGGGCCGGTTCGTTTGGGTGCTGGCGACGGGCTCTGCTGGAAGGGGATCCCTGCTAGAACCTGGCCAAGCCCTCAGAGCGTTTGCCCCTTAGAGTCGCGGCAAGCTCTGGGTGATGTTTTGAAGCACAGCCCTTAAAGCGCGCTCTTCCTGTCTTTCCAAGTTACTTTGCCCGTGTGTCACCTTCCTTCTGTCTCTCCTTGTCCACCAGATTATCAGAGCGAGTATTACGGCCCTGGCAGCAATTATGATTTCTTCCCGCAAGGACCTCCTTCATCTCAAGCTCAGACACCCGTGGATCTCCCTTTCGTGCCCTCCTCGGGTCCGTCAGGCACTCCCCTGGGGGCCATGGATCACCCCCTGCCTGGACATCACCCCTCCAGTGAGGCCCAGCGCTTCACTGACATCATGTCGCACCCCCCCGGAGACTCGCCCAGTCCTGAACCCAACCTGCCCGGGTCCTTGCACTCCATGTCAGCAGAAGTTTTTGGCCCCAGTCCTCCATTTTCTTCGATATCCGTCAACGGTGGTGCTAACTATGGCAATCACTTGTCACATCCACCAGAAATGAATGAAGCAGCTGTGTGGTAGCTTTAAAAACAAACTGGGTCTAAGTAAGTGATGATCATCTAGTCTGCTTATTGTTATGGTGTACAGAAATGAATAAATATAACATCTCTCCTGCCCTAAGACAATATTCCCTTGGGAACGAACTGAATCCAAATTGCTCCAAGGCAAGCTTTTGCTCTAGACCAGGACAATCTTCATGTTATGGTTGTATCAAACAAGCAAGGGAACTTTTTTTGTACCATTGACAAAGAAACTGGTGAAGCTGTACAGTAACGTGCTGCCATGCCGTAGGATGGCGTGAGTTTGGTTACCCTGTTGGATGTCATCCTAAGAGCCACAATCCTTAGAAACTTCTCATTTAAAAACAAACAAACAAACAGACAAAAAAAAAAAAAGAGATTTCAGAATTGAATGAAGGAAAGGTCAAAGAAACGGGGGAGAAAAAAAAAAGCTTCAAGAGCTCTAGCGTTCCCGGTTAAGGATGGTTCTGGCATTATGAATTTGTTTGTTAATTTTTGTCTCTCAGAAAGTTCGACGGCAAGAAACTCTTTTTAGCTTCAGCCATTTCAGCCTGCTGACTATCAGGTGGGACAACTCTTTTTTTTTTTTTTTCCTTTTTCCTTTGGTTTTGTTTTCTTTTCCAAAATAGCAAATACTAAATGTTTTAAAGCCCTCAGCACCAACTCTTCTACCTTCACAAAGCTACACGTACAAAAAAAACCTCCTCGTCATAGCGAAGGTCACCACCCAGACCTCTAACGAAAAAAAAAATGACTTGAAAGCAAACAAACAAACAAACAAAAGTATTCTACCTTCACAGAGAGAGAGAGAGAGAAAAGCTAAACAAAAAGACTCTATTGAACTAAAAACAGTCAACTGTTTACGTCTAATGTTAAATTCAGGAGTTCAGTGTTTTACTAATAAATCCTGTTTTAGAACCTCTTGTTCAAGAAAGACAAAAAAAAAAAAAACAACAAAAAAAAAGAAGCAAAATATTTTGAGCAACCAACCAAAATAGTTCCTTTTTCTTTTTTCTGTAGATGTTCTAACAGATTGCAGGGCTTGTGGTTCACTGTGCTAGTTTGTAAAAGGTGTTGTTTACAGAAGGCAAAGAAAAAAAAAATAAAAACCCCACAAAACCCAGACAGTTGCCAAATAAAGTAAATATATAGCACAAATACTGTAAGGTGCTTTGCACCAGCAACCTGAGAAGGTGTTTAAAAAAAAAAAAAGTGTTACAAGGTTAAAAAAAAAAAAAGAGAAAAGGCAAAAAAAAAAGAAGAAGAAGAAAAAAACAAAACATCTTTGCTAATTTTTAGTCCTGTTGAACATTCATGGAATTGTTAATATGACTTATATAGACCCACACAGGTTTTATTTTTGTGTCTTTAAAATGAAAGTCCAAAATATTTAAATTTTATGGTCAAATATGCAGTCAACAGCTGCTACTTTTTTTCTTTATATATTAAATTTCTCATATGTCTTTTATTGTTCTAATAAACCTAAGCTTGTGTGACCTCCAGTGCATATTAGACCATTCACTGTATGAAAGAAAACATGTTGGATAAAATTTGTGCGTTTTTAATAAAATTAGAAAATCTGATGTTTAGATAACTTGTGTTTCATTTGATGTTTTAAAAAGACAAAAAAAAAAAAAAAACAAACCAAAAAAGGATTCTCTTGAGTAAAACAGCCCCGAGAAAGCACGAGCCACTGCTGCCAGTCCTGCAGAGCTGCCTTTGCTTTGGTGGGAGTCGAAGCCCTGGTGCCGACGCAGAGAGCGGTCAGCGGCAGCTCCAGCCTTCCTTCCCAGCTGCAGTTGTGGAAGTACAAATCCTGCCTCACGCTGTACGTTGATTCTACAATTGGAAGCTAATCAAATTGTTACTTATCTTTGATTAGGCCTGCTCTGTGCTAAGATAAGACATAGTCAAAAATGCTTATTTGATGCATAAACAAAAAAAATGTATTGTAAAACGTAAAACCTTGCCAAGGTACCATTTGGAATGGATCCTTTTTTAGTGAAATTCATTCTCCAAAGGTAATATTTCTTTTCCTTTTTATTTTTTCCCCCCTAATTGGATGGTTTTGAGCACAGCATAACCTCAGTGTCATGAAAGGAATTTAAATGCTTTCTTTTTAGAGCTGATACAAAGTCAATTGTTTCATAGCAGTCGGTAGATATGAAGTTCTCTAAAGGGCAGCGGGGGAGAATGTTTTGCTTTGCACTAGATACAGACTCATTCTCTTGGAGAAAAATGAAAGAAAACAAACAAACAAAAAATCTTGAACTTTGTGAAATGACTAATTTAATGTTTTAATTAGAAACTATTGCGGGATCCTAAATACTCAGTTCCTCAAAAGCAAAAGCCTGACTGAGTGCGAGAGGACTTTGACCTGTATTAGAAGCAAAGAATTTAGGTTCGGTTCTGAAAAGTCCCTGGTTGAAATGTTTTCCACCTGCTGAGCTAATAGAATGGGATGAACTATAATTGCAGATTTGCCTTCGTCTCTCAACTAATCTTGACTCTGGCTGGCTTCTGGTTTATTTTATGTAGACACAGAAATTCATGCTAAACCCCAGACCTCTGCGTTCCCAGCGCTTCGAACCTTTATGTCTTTGGACTGAGGCGGGGGGGAAAGGAAAAAAAAAAAACAAACAACCTCAAAATGCTTTAAAGTTGTATGGTTTGTAATTTACCAATGGTGGTTTTTAATTTTTGTGACAGCCTGGTTTCTACGCCCAGCAGAGGGGCCGCTGGATGAAGCAATAGTTCACTTGACACACAAAATGTCTTATATAGTAATATAAAGGTTAAAAAAAAATAACCCTAACTGCAAGGGATCTGTTAGTGTTTCTAAACAAAAGAAAATCATGATTTATTAAATACAGGGGAGACTTCTTAAACTCCTGGGCTCTGTGTCTAACTCATTTCTTTGTCTTTTGTGTTGTTGCTCCGTTTTGTTTTGCGGTTGTGAAAGCAGAGTAACGGGTGATCTGTTTATTACAAACTTTTACTTATCTGGGCAAGTGCTGTTGATAAATGCTGCTGCTTGTGCTGCTGATCTATACTGCTGGTTTATTGTTGAATCAGTTATTTTACCTGAGGATTTCACCAAATAGGTTTATCTTGCAGAAAAGATGTCCTGCCAAGTGGGTTTTCTTTTCTTTCTTTCTTCCTTTCTTTCTTTTTTTAAAGAGGTGTTTGTACAGTTTATTCCCTGTTCATTTAGGCAGCAATGTGATACGGTTCAGCTTAGGTCAGTGGCTTATGAAAGGGAGGGAGGAGAGCATGTTCTCGAGGCTTCACTCCCTCTGTAAGGGTTGTGCCCNTTCTTTCTTTTTTTAAAGAGGTGTTTGTACAGTTTATTCCCTGTTCATTTAGGCAGCAATGTGATACGGTTCAGCTTAGGTCAGTGGCTTATGAAAGGGAGGGAGGAGAGCATGTTCTCGAGGCTTCACTCCCTCTGTAAGGGTTGTGCCCATTTTTGGGGGGCAGCCCAGGGGCCATTCCCATGCTGAAGGCTGAGCGTGTCCTTCGGTGCTTCCCGGGAACGCTCTGGAGGCCCCAAGCGCTTGGCGGATTTGAATTCTATGCTCTTCAGAGCAAGCTCGGTGTTTCTGAAGACCTTAATCCAGCAACAATTGCACAGTCAAAACTCCTTTTGAAATCATTGTCACGTTAGGTTCTTGTAAGTCCTTGTTTACAAGAGCATTTCCATTGACTCCGGTCGTGTTCCTTGGGTGAATAGAGGTCTGCAGGAGAAGGGCCTCGAAAAATATGTGCTGCTTGGATGGATCTGCCATATGTGTGTGAATCCTGTAACGGCAGGAACATGGCCGTGGCGTGGATGCAGCGGTACGTGTGTGCTGGGCCATTTCAAAAGCCTTTGTAGAAGTAACGACTCTCTTTTGATCTTTTCTTCCTTGACTGCTGCTGGTTTGGGTGACCTTCCCCGTGTTGCTGTGTCCCGACAGAAGGTGCAGCCCGGTGACGTTAGGCCCCTTTGGGATGGCACCTGTGACATTCCCGGGCCAGGGGCACGTGTCCTCCTGCCACCGACAAGGGAGGCTCCGTGTTTAACTGGGCGAGAACGAAGACTTGTGCAACCCCCACGTGTAAGACCCTGTCCTAGGAAAAAGGGGCAAGGCAAAGATCGTAAGTATGGCTCGTATTGAGCTAATCTATGTGAAGGGGACATTTTAAAGGCTGATCCAAGTGTCTTTAAAGTGCTGTGAGTTTCCAGCACCAAACAACTCTGCTTTTGGCCCAAATCGGACACGTGCTGTGTCCCGCTGAGCTGACACTGTGATGCTTCTCTCTGCCCCGTTCCCTTCGCCTCCAGTCACTGCTGGTATCTGTTTACTCAGGCCTTTGCTTGGGGAGTGGGAGGGGATTCGTAAAGATCTGTATCCCAGGAGTAAGAATGTACTTAAGTTATGATTTGTAGACAAATGATGTGTGTTATTTTAATATGTGTGTGTGTGTACCCAAAGGTGCTGAGCAATGGGTACATGATACAAATCTATAAATAAATACAATTTTAAGATACCAGTGGGGATTTAAATACTTTTGCCATCCTAGGACATGGCAGATGTCACAGTGTCCCCTCCAGAACAATTCCTTTTGCTGTAGTCTGGATTTTTTTTCCCTCAACAAGAGCATTGTATTTAAGCTTTGCATGTTGTTACCATGTTAAATTCAGGCATCTGCAGCCTCCCTTTCTGTTACTACCCATAGAAGATAAGTTCACATACATTAAGATTAAGCAGTTGATACATATCCTTAAATGCTGCTGACACTGTTGAGCTGGGAATAGGGAATTGTGATGCTGGAGCAGGTTCTGGAAGGTCTTTTCTTTGTGTCTGCTATGGCACTGTGTTCTCAGATTTCCTCATGCCAACAAAATACCCATGAGGTCATAATGGCAATTAATGGGATCATTGAAAATATGTTTTGATTATAAATCCTTCTGGGATTGCTATCATCTGTTTCTTTTTTCCATAACGTTTGTGGTGCTTTAGCTCTTGAGCACAGGGTCATGCTTGGGGAGCATGTCTTGAGAGTTTTTAATTCATTACATGCAGAATTGTAATGCAGAAATGGAAGAGCTAATGTGTCCTTAGAGTTACCTGCCCTTCAGGTTAGCAGATCTCTTTACTGGGGGTTTCTGTAACTGGGATGATAAGGGGCTTCTTCAGGTGACTGGTTTTCCTGCCGTGTTTGCTGTTGGGGCGTGGATGGCTGAACGTGATGCAGGTAGTGGGTTTTGTTGTGCAGGTCACAGTCCGGTTCTGGTCACATCCCCCCGGCTCTCTGTAATATCTCCTTGGGGAGGAGGGGCCCAACTGGTCTCTCTTAAGTATACTGTTACAGACTGTCTTCACATTCAGGAATGGTTTTGTTTTGATGACATTTGTTGCACTGTTCAGAGAGCATTTTTGACCACCGTAAGAATTAGCTATTTTAATTCCTGCTTGATTTTAATACAAGTTCACTTCCTACAGGATCTGAACCCTTAAAGAGGCTGACGGTACCTCACGTGGTTTGCAATGAAACCCTGAGCTCTGCTCAGCGAGGCAGCCCGAGTTTGCAGGACAGGTCAAGTACGATTTTGTTGGAAGGTCTTGATACAGCATGAGAATCATCATGCACAGACTGTAAACAGGAGCTGGAAAACATCCCCCCCACCTCAACATCTCCAGAGCTGGAGCGAGCTGTGTGCCGAAGGCTCGCGGCGAAGGCTCGTGGCAAACCCTGCGTGTGTGCTGGTGCCTGGTGTTGGGAATGGCTGTGTCAGTGTTCCATGCACAGGGATGAGGTTTTATTTTGTGTATGAAAAGATAGATTTTTTTTTTCTCCATTAAAAAAAAGGGTTTCTTCCAGTTTTTAAATTGTCTCTGAGTGGCCTTTAAAATTCTTATCTACCAGCAGCATCTTTAGGTGTGCACCTATTCAGATGCTGTGTTCAGTGTATTTTAAGTTGTGAGAGACACTAAAGGTTGATTAAATCTTTGAAACAATTGTGGTTTCTTTGAATGAGCGATAGGTTTGGAATATCAGAAATACTCAAGTAAATAAAAACACAGAAGAAAAATAGTAATAAATATTTATAAGGAGCATGGCTTTTTATGTACATAATCTAAATTTCCTGTTATGTCATTTGTTCTAGTGGAGAGGTTTTATGTGTGCTCTTTTCTGCTTCTCCCCAATTTTTTTCCTCTTCTTTTTTTTTCTCCTCTTTTTCACTAATAAGTTGTGTTGAGGATGTAAAAAAAAACCCTTGCAATGAAATAACATGGCCGAAATGCAAAAAGGCTGGTTAGGAAAATTACATCTGGTAGCCCAAAGTGTTGGAAATACATAAGCTCAGTTCTGGCTCGTAGCTATTTTTGGACAGCACGCAGCCTTAGGAATATGGGTCAAATTCTGCCACTGATAATGCAATTCAATTAAATGCAGCAGCCGCGACAGTGGCGCATGTAATTCCCAAGGGTGGGGGGAATCCCATCACAGATGGGTGCTGGCAGCCCCCCTGGCTCCCCACCATGCTGCTCCCCAGCACAAGGGGCCTGATGCTGGATGCTGCTGCATGCAAGGAATTACACAGCAGTGCTGGTGTCTGGATGGCTTTACACTGCCAACACGGCTCTTCAGTTAGACATTGAAGTAAAGAAACGCTCTGAAAAATGGGTTGGTATTAATAAGCTGTAATTCCACAGACACACTGGGATGATACGGTCTTTCCCTGCCAAAGCAACCATCTAATCTGACAGTTTCCTAAAAGATGACGAGCTCCACAAATGCACAGGAGCAAAAAGGGGCTGAGAGTGAGTGAGAAATCAAAAAGTGCCTTTTTGTAGCACAGAGTATGCACAATTCTCTTGTTTGTGTGTTCTGTGTTTAGAGTGTTGCTTGCATTTTAGCAAAGAAGCATGTAAATACAAAAAGTAAAATTAAGAGGGAAAATGCCAAGGAAATTATGTCAGTTAGTTTGATGGCTTCTGCTTATAGTTTATAAACAGGCAGAGGGTTTATACAGAACACACTATCGTGCACAGAAAGGCTTTCATGAGCATCTGAAATTAAAAGGTATTGATACCTTATTTTTTGTACAAATATTCCCCCATGTGATTATGAGTTCCAGCCACGGCAGCATGGTTTGAGGGCATGTGAACCAGAAATTAAACCAAGCCTGAGAGTTTGATTTAATTACCCTGCTAAGTGAAAGGCAAGAGAGAGAGAGAATAAACAGCGATGAGGAGACTCTGTTGGTGAAACATTTTAACAACCCCTGACTTTCTCTGTGCTGTTTTATGTTTGATGTTGGTTTATTTTGACTGAATGCCCTTATTGAAAATTGGGAATTGCCAGCTCCTGTGGGGATGAGTAGAGCTGGGGAAGGGAGCAAGGCCCAGCATGAGGGCTTCCCCTCGCCCCCACACCGGGGAAGATGCTCTCGGTGCTGACGGCTGAGCTTCACTTGCTTTTCCCCCTCCACGTTTATTTTGCACTGATGGAAGTAACAGCAGATAAAAAAGAAACAGGTCTCTAAGCTCTTGAGAACCCCCCAGCCCTGAGTTTATAGTTGTGCATCTGTGAATGCTAATGTGCTGCTGGTTTGGGGATTTATACCCAACGATTGTCCCGGTAGTCTCAGTGGGTGAAATCCTGATCTTGCTGGCCCGAGGGAGGCAAAAATGCTGTCAGCTTCATGAAGCCCATTTTTTACTCCACGGGGCTAATGCAACTCACTGTGTATTTTTTATTAATTATACTGGGTATGTTTTATTTATCCATCACTAAAAGCCTCTTTCCCTTTATTAACAGGGCTATTTATTATTTGTTAGGTCAGACAACATCCCTTTTTCACTCTTAAGAGTGCAGTGGTTTGAAAATGCAGCTGTTCAGGGGGTTCTTGTGCTCTTTGGTTATGTGAGTGCTTAGTTACTCCTAAGTAACTGTTCAGGTAAGCACTTATTTCTGCTACTTAATTTTCTATAAATCTCTTTCTCCAGGCTCCTCCCTTTGTTTATAACGAGATCTTTGACAACAAAATACTTTAAAACTCAAAGGAAAAAAAAACCAAACCCACATGTCTTCTAGGAGTTTGTTTTATAAAACCGTGTCTTAGTTAAAAACAAAAACTCCAAGTAGTGCTTAATTTCACTATGGCAAACCCCCCACAATAGATAATGCTGAGCAAATGTGATAAAATCAACACAAGCTGCAAACTCGAGTTGAAATGGGACTGAAATGTTTCACAGCCTAAACTGCCCGGGTTTCGTTTGCAGTGGAGTGCGTTTTCAGCCAACACCGGTGTTTATGTAAATTGAACTGTGGATTGTCTTCACAGTGCACAGTTTTCTAGGGAGAGTCCCAGGGGATCGATCTGAGAAGGGGGTGTGATGTTTGGCAGGGTTTTCAGCCGCCTCCCCGGGTGTCCCCTCGCCCCTGCCAGCGCTGTTGGGTGCGAGGGCAATAACGATATTCCTCTGCCCTCTGTAGGAGAGCACCCGAACTGCCCGCAGCTCGGTTCATTTCTAGAGCGTTTAAAAAGCAGATAAGGAGTGAGGTAGAGTCCTGCAAACAGTGTACACAGTCCATGTCTGAAGCAGCGCTGCAGCTGGTGCCTGGATCAGGTTTGCAGGTTGCTGCTGGCACCTTTGCAGGCAGAATCCCAACGCTGGAAAGCACAGATCCTGACCTCCTGAAGACGTTTGTCATGGGTGTGAAGATCAGACCTGCATCTGTGACTTGGATTTGAGATGCTGGTTTAGGTCTCTACTCCCTTGTAACTATAATATTCACCAGCTTCTATTGCTGTTCCCAATTCCAGGCCAAATCTTGTATCGAGACCACTTCACCCCACAGAGGAGCCAGGAGGAGCTGTCAAGGGGCAAACCCAACAGAACCAACTCCTGTTCATGCTTTCAGCTCCCAGCACTTCTGCGCTGCTTTGCTGGTGCTTCTAGTCCAGAGCTGAGCAAAAGCTCAGGAGCTTTGGTGCTGGTATGGAGAACTGAGGTCGGTGTAAATGTGGTCAGGATCCATCCACGCACGAGGACTGGGGTTAATCGAAGAACCTGCCCTTCAGCTCTCTGCTGTGAAAGGGACAACACGGGCCACAAAAATGTTTGGCGAATGGGACAAGAAAAGAATCAGTTCAGTTCTGTGCAGGTATTAGTGCTAAAAAAAAAAAGTGCCAAGTGGGCTTAAAGAAATGGCTGTAACATTTTGCATTAGGAGTTTGGTTTTACACCCCACACCGTTACCCCCGTGCTGTTCAGCCTCTGCGCAGCGCCCGCCGCCCCAGGGGATGCGGCTACCCCTGTCCCCCCTTAATGAGGAAGGGACCACGGCAGCGGGCACACGCAGATCGCGGGTCTGTGTCTGCCCGGGCTCTGTCTGCCCGAGTATCACGATTTATCACCATCGATCACGATTTATCACCGGTATTTCTGGCTGTGCCCCGCGCGTCCCGCAGCCCAGACGCCCCCCGGACAATGGGCGGGCACTCGCGAAGCTCCGAGACTGGCTGGGCCGGCTCCTCCCACCCCGCGGTGGTCGCTGTCCCCGGCTGCAGGCTGCGGGCACCGGGCAGCGGC